>VWZI01014411.1:8726-50226 GCA_013396835.1 Psilopogon haemacephalus
TTAAACAAAAGAAAAAAAAGGGGGGGAGGGGCAGAAATGGAGACTAATTGCAGCTGCCAAGTTAACTAGGAAGAAGTGATCTATTTTTTCCTGCCCTTGGTCAACTGATTTAGGTCAAGATTGAAAAAATATACATCTTGTCATATGGCAGGAGTTACAGCTTCCTGTGTGCTTTTATTATATCATCTTTAAAAATCTCACTAATAAAACCTAATACAAACCAAAAATATCTACCACAAACTAATGCAGTCAATTAATAGAATATACGGAGGTCAGAGCAGACAATTAAATCCCTTTGACAGTGGAGAAGATTATTTTACCTCATACTGGGGATATGTCAGTAATTCCTGTCTGATCTCACACTTTTATTCTTCAAAATAATTCCTTTCTTAATGTCTTCTTTGGCATGAGAAAGATTCATCATCCAAACCTCTTGCTTGCTGCTGTATATAATTAATTCTTTTTAAAGTGCACATATGTTTTATCAGCAGTATTTTCACTGATTCCTAGAACAAAAAAACCAAATATCCTTCTTTTTTTGTGTTGTTTAGACAGCTGCTATTCTTCTTGGAGTCTGTCCCCCAAAAGATGATATAACACTGTGGCATGTTTCTAATCAATTTATTTTTTAAATGTAACATTGTTCCCCCATATGCATGGGAGATAGGTAGTTTTAGTTCGTTATTTCTCTGGTTCTGATTTCCTGGCATATTGAAATCTTATAACAATTTCAATACACTTGTAATGTTTACCTTTCTTAAGTTCCTGCAGCACTGCAAAAATTCTCTGCATTTCAGGACATCAGATCTATAGTGCTAATACTAAGAGCTTTAAGTGTCATTGTCTTATTCTAGCACTACTGACTATGTATTTCGTATTTCAAACAAAAAGGTTCGCACTGATATAAACTCTTTTCTTCCCCTGATTTTGCTGATTTCCTGCCTATACATTTCAAACATTAAATCGTAAACAAACATAGCTAAACAAAAAATTCAGCTTAGATTTTAAATTAAATTCACCATGAGATAATTTTTCACAAAAAAACCCCCTCTGCATCACCTGAATGTCAGTTTGTTTTTAACTGTGAGTCAACCAGAAGAAAGCAAGTTTGCTGTTTCAGTTCAAAACACCATGATTATAAAAAGCACAAAAGTTTTGATAAATCTTTTTTAAAAGTAACTCATAATATCCTGTGGTAATATTTCAAAGTTAACAAGCTCAAAATGCTGTTGCACTAATACTATGCTAATATCTAAAAGCATTGAGAAGTCCACACTGAAAAGCAATGAAACTCCAAAGACAGTAACCTTTTAGTGTTATTACTATGATCTGTTCCACCTTCACTTTCCACAGTGCAAACTCTAATATATTAATTTCTTAAGCTCATCTACTGAACTCTTGCTTTGTAAGTTTATAAACTCAGATTACTTAGTTTTTGTACTATTATCAAAAGTTTGTCTTTCAGATATGGATTCTTTAATGAATTCTCCTTTCAAATTAATTTAGTTTAAGCTGAAAATAGTAGATCTGAGTTTCTTGTGCCCTTATGTTGCTTATAAACTCATTACATACACTTTTGGGTTTATTTTTGACGGCTTCTAAGTGTATGAAAAACAAGTTCCAGTGCTACCATCAGTTGAACTTTGTATTATAGCCTCACAACACTGTTATATTTCACAAATAATTAATAAAAAATCTGAAATAAGAATTATTTCAGTAGCATCTGAAATATTTACTTGCATTTCATTTAGGCAAATAAAGTACATTTGTTGCAATTATCTTCCTTTAACTTCATTAACAGTAGAACTCTCATTATCTAATTATCCATCCTCTAATTTTTCAACTGACTGGTCATCACCATATAATTTTTAATATATTTTTTGTTTGTTTTTCCCTTCTTTTGATACTTGCAGGTAATGAAAAGTGAAAGGCACAAATCGCTATTTTAAATCCATGGGAAGAAAAATTGAATTACTGTTAAATAAAGATCACAGGATCATAGATTGGTTGAGTTTGGAAGGGGCATCTTGAGGTCACCTAGTTCAAAACCTCTGCTCAGTGACAGCTAAGACTATTGCCCAGGACCACATCTGAACAGCCTCTGAGTATCTCCAAGGAGGGAGACTCTACAACATCTCTAGGCAATGTCTGCAAGTGCTTAGTTAAAAAAAGCAGCACAGCAAAAAAGGTAGTTCCTGATGTTTAGACTCCAAAAAGTTATGAAGAAAGATTAAGTATGTAAAAGTTACCCAGATCAGCTATCATTTCCTTTAAAAACAAATACATTGAAAAGATTGGGATATATGCAATAACTAGTGTCTTTCACTGATGAGTGGCATATCATAATCACTACATATTTGTATGAATATTTTCACCAACACACATCCTTCCAATTGATTTGTTGAATGTATATGTTACATTCTTTAAAGAACTCAGTATTGGACACCTCAATATCATTCTAACAAGCCACTTAACTCTCATTCAAATGAAAAATTCTAACACCCCAAGAATAGCATCCATTTTCAAAGCAAAATTACTCAGAAATATAGCAAGAAAGATTGAATTATAAGCAAATTAAATTAGTTTATGATCAAGTTATGCTGTGATGTGGGTTTAATCAGCATGGGTTGTAGAACAAAAAGAATTCTTTAAAGGTTTGGTTATATTTATAGCCTTCTCAATTTTAATACTGATCTTAACAGATATTCAAAATTTAAAATACATGTCAAAAGTCATGATTTGAGATTTGTTGTGGGTTTGGGGGTTTTCTTTGTTTTGCTTTGTCGAGCTTTTCGGTTGTTTGGTAGGGGTTGTTTCACTTTTTTGTTGTTGTTGCTGTTGATCTTTGGTGTGGGTTTTTTTGGGTTTTATTGGGGTTTTGTTGGGGTTTGGGTTTGTTGGTTGTTTTTTCTAAATTCTCTAAAATCAACAGAATTTGGATCAGAATATCATGTATTTCACTTCTACAGATAACTGAATTTCCTCAAAGAATTCTGGTAACGTGTATGCAGTCACCTAGCAAAAGGCATCCCAGTAAAAAACAACAGCAATGTGAGTTGGGACAGGATTCAGATCATTTGCACGAAGGCAAAACTGGACACAGAGATAACTTTGGCTTATAAAATTTGCTTACTACTATGCTACATCCAGGAGCTCTTTCCATGCTTGGATTTACATTCCAGGTCATTCTGTCAGTATGTGCCTTTTGTTTGCTTGTTTGGAGAGGGTTTTTTTGTTGTTGTGTTGGTTTATTTGTGGAGGTTTTCTGGTTTTTGGGGGTTTTTTTGTCATTGTGTCTTTTTTTTTCTGTGAGAGTTGCATGACAAATGGCAAAAGAGTTTTTAGAACTTTACACAAAGCTTTCTGTATGTTATATGGAAAAATATTAAATAGAAATAGTTACAATGAAAGAAGGGAATTCAGTTACAGAAACAAGTATTATTTCATAAATATGACAAAGCTGGCTGAAAGGACTTTTGTGATGTAATTTAACATGCAAAAGATATTAATCTCAGAAGTTGTCTGCAAGCAGTCTAAACACGTGTATTTTAGTTCAACATCCTATTTTGCTAACATTACCTAAGTACGAATAGACTGCAACTCAGTGTAACAGAGTTACTATTAATAAGTAATTTTCAAGGATCTTCATCTTATTTTTATGAACCAAACTCATGACAAATGCCTACCCCTAAAAGTAGTTAATAGTAACATGACATAGTACCAGAAGTATCACTTATGTAGCTGTAAAGCAAAGCACAAAGCCTCATATGATAGAAGCAACACAATTTTTCAGTAAAAATAACTTTGCTGTCTGAAAACATAATTAAATGTGTGATTTAGTTCCAGATAAAATAGCTTTGTTTCCACAACTGAAAGCCAAAACAAATTTTAGTAGATATTTGCTTGTAGATTATTAATTTTTTTAACCAACAGAAAATTCAGATTTTAAAGATTATAAGGGAGATTTAAACGGGATGTTAGGCGGAAGTCTTCACAGTGAGGGTGGTGAGACACTGGAACAGGTTGCCCATGGAGGTTGTGGCTGCTCCCTCCCTGGATGTGTTCAAGGCCAGGCTGGATGAGGGCTTGAGCATCCTGATCTAGTGGGAAGTGTCCCTGCCTATTGCGAGGGGGTGGGACCGGATGATCTTTGAGGTCTCTTCCAACCTAAGCCATTCTATGATTCTACGATTCTATAATTAAGCATTGCATTTTGTCAGCTACTTGGTAAAGTCATATTAAAACATAAAAAATTAAGCTGTTTCTTCCTAACATTCTATGAATAGTTGTGTAAGCTTTAAATCCGTGTCAATGCTGTGAGTGCAGATAGGCAAATCTCCATCATTATCAATGCAGCTGCAGCCAAGTGAAAAAATATTAGTTCATACCTCTTCAGGAAAAGTAAAGACTGTAATTCCTTAAAACAGACAGAATCTGAATTTTACTTCATCTGAGTTGTTTCACCTACATGCAAATAATTTGGATTTTTTTTTTTCAAATATCACAGAATCATAGAATGGTCTGGGTTGGAAGGGATCTCCAAAGGTCATCTAGACCAACTCCCTCTGCAGTAAGCAGGGTCATCCTCAACTAGATCAGGTTACCCAGATCAAGTCAAGACTCACTTTAAATATATCTCTAGGGATGGGGCCCCAACCACCTCCCTGGGCAACCGATTCCAATGTTCCACTACCCTCATGGTAAAGAACCTGTTCCTAACATCCAATCTAAATCTGCTCTTTTCCAGTTTGAAGCCATTGCACCTCATCCTATCACTACAGGCCGTCGTAAACCGTTTCTCTCCATCCTTCCTAAAGGCTCCTTTCAGGTACTGGAAGGCTGCTGTTAGGTCTCCCTGGAGCCTCCTCTTTTCCAGGCAAAAAAAACCCAGCTCCCTCAAACCTGTCCTAGTAGTAGAGGTGCTTCAACCTCCTGATCATTTTTGTGACCCTCCTCTGGACCCGCTCCATCAGTAACATGTCCCTTCCTATACTAAGAGTTTCAGTCCTGGATGCAGTACTCCAGGTGAGGTCTCACCAGAGCAGAATAAAGTGGCAGAATCACCTCACTTGATCTGTTCTGGAAAACAATACTACTATACTGGTGGTATGTTCCCTTTCTTTGGCTTTTTTCTTGAGAATGAACAACAGAATGCAAAGCAGTACATATGAAAGAAAATGCTTGGTTTTATTTATAAGAAACCTTGCAGAAAGTATTTAAGATTCAATAGGAAAACACTGTATATATGTATTTTGTACACAATGATAATAGAAAACCAAAGCAAAATACTGCTCTGAAATACACAATACCAGATATATGGGCCTAAATTAGCATATAATTAAAGTTAAATGTGTTTCATATTCATATATACAGAGACATTTACCTTAGAATCAAACAGTGATTTTCAGTTCTAAGGCATTTCTACAAGTAGTTTGGCTTCCTGCTGGCAAAAGCAATTTATTTCATTCTTTTCAGAAAGAAAGAAACATGCCATCATCTTTTCTACTTACTCAACACCTGTATCAAATTGTCTTTAGGGCAGTGATTAGCATAATTGTGGTGGATTACTTGCATTTAGCACAGAACAGAAATATTCATAATTTTTCATCATTAAAGAGCTATACAATCTTAGAATCATTTAGGTTGGAAAAGACCCTTAAGATCATTGAGTACAACCATAAGCCTAACACCCTTCCCTTGCTACAACCTCCTTTCCGGTAGTTGTAGAAAGCAGTAAAGTCTCCCCTCATACTCCTCTTCTCCAAATTAAACAATTCCAGTTCCCTTCACCCTCTAAGACTTCTTTCTCAACTCTTTCACCACCTTTGCAATTCTTTGGATGCTGCTTCATTGTTTCCTCAAGCTATATAATCCTAGGATTTTTAAAGATACTTAATTAAATGAAATACCCAGTCAGTTTCTCAAAAGTAAAGCCCAGACTACTGTACACTCTTCTCCAGCCTTGCCTGCAACACCAGCATTCCCAAATGTACAGATGCATAGAATGATGTGAAACATCCTGGAACCACATCTAGACAGACTGGTTAAATCATGGTTAAATTCCCAGACAGTAGCTGACCAGTTAAATTTACGCTACTTAAATTTCCTCAACATGCAGTTTCCAATTCTCAACCCTACTGAAATGTTGTCTATTAGCCTCAATTAACAAGATCAGACCAATAGTTCTGGATGTTCAGCTGACAACTTCATTAATTGTCTCTGCTTATCATTTATGGTTCAGTGTAGAAAACGCTCACACTATTTTTATAAAATAAATAACTTAAATTGAGTACTTCTTTCTGTTTCAAAACAAAGAGAACTAGTGGGAAGAGTGAACACTACAGACAGTATCACCACAGTCTCTATATCATAGTACAGGTCTTAGGAGCCTTCTTAACTCACGAATTTCCATCCTAAAAATTATGTTAATACTGTACCAAGGAAGTAAAAATATGGGGAGTACGTTTCTTCCCTCCAGAAGTGCAAAACAGAATGAGAATCCCAAAACTGGAAACAGGAATTGAAGGCATTATTTAACCAGAAGTTGGACTGCTCAGATGAGTGCATTTCCATTTATAGGTAGAAACTCTGACAAGTTGATGCAAAGCAAAGATTATGATCAACAACACTGAATCCCAATAGCTGAAAAGTAGGCTGAGAGCTGACAGCTCTAACAATCACAGTTATACTGTGCCCTGAATTTCTTCAGAGTATTAAGAGCTGATCCACTTCCTAAAACTTCCAAGACTAGAGCTGGAACAATTTATTCCTTCCTTCTAATATGAAAGCTTTATTATTCCCTCATATTTGTTATCATAAATGATAAAAGACAGAAGGCTTGATGAGAGTCTGAGAACATGATAAAGAATCTGACAGTATATGGGAACATCAAAGAAACTTCACAGCACCGCATGGACTAGCACAGGCCTCCATCTGCATTTTCAGCTGTCAGGTCAGGATTTTAGAATGAAATTCCAGCATTAAAACTATTTCATACCTCTGATGTAAGATCAAAATCTGAGGACAAAGCATGGGTAATTTGTTTGCTTTCATTTTTATTACTACGTGGCGCACCACCAGCAAGAACTTTTTGTATAATGTAAATATAAATTGCAGTTTTCTCTTCCTGAGAAAGAAAAATTTCAGCTGGAGTTGTGGATGACAATGAAAGCAAGAAAAAAGTAGAAGAATCTCTTGGTCTGTTTACCAAATGGATCCCTACTGTCTGCTGCAAATACATCTCCAGTGAGTTTGACTTGGGTTGTACATTTTCCCAAAACCCTTCAGATCTATTTCAATTTGTCTCTTAAAAAACTTCTCATAAGAATACAATTTTTTTCTAGGTGAAGTACTAAATTCCTTAACATATATTGCCATAGTTTTATTATGTATTTTTTAGTACCTTGGAGCTGGAAGTTGAACATGCAAGCTTGTGGCTATGTACAGTTCAGGAAATTAACAAGCAGAGAAGCTGAAATAAATTTGATGGAGATTTATAACTACATTTTCTACTCTCCCGTGGTTTATTATGTGTAGTCCAATTATCACTTCACATGAACAAGGACATTTTCAAAAGGCACAGCTGGCTTTTCATGTCTGCTAGCATGGAGTGGGAGTTAGAAGCCAGACATCAAGAGGCTCTACCTCACTTCCCTGCTTTAATGTTCTTTGCTTCTCTTTCTTCTCCTCCCTGACTTTCCCTCTGCATTATGAAGAAGAACAAGCAAAATGCTTAGAAAACAATGAAAGCTAAACAATCACACTATTGTTTAACTTCCATCCCAGTTTATCCCAGTGTACAGTGTTAGCTCTTGAAATCTCCCTTCCACATGACTGTGGCCAATTGTAGTGTATGACAAAGTAAATCTACCATAAACTGTTATTTGTAAAGAAATTAAGTAACTATTTTGACTTTGACTTCAACTTTGTATTCTTTATATCAGTCATCCATTCTTTATGTCAATTACTTGCTCTTTTCCTGAAAAAAAATGTAATGATTTCTCTGAGCAGAGTAATTGATTCCTATATGTGGCATTCATGCACATATGCAATACTCACTGTAGTGACCAGTTCAGTTACGTTCATGATTAGCATGTGTGGTAAACTATTAAACAGGCTCCTGTTCACAAAGTGGTTTTTATTCTGTTACATTTAAATTGATGCAAATTGGAATAAACATGGTTCAGTAACGCAAAAAAAAAAGAGTTTCCAAAGCTGTTATTTTCTTTGTCTGATTTTTATGCTTCACATAATGGTACCCTCAGATCTCATAACTAACCTGTCATACTTGAATTACTGCTTATTCACAAATTTATTATCACATCAGATATATTATTATTCCTAACAGATATATTATTATTCCTTCTCCTTAAATTTAGGACCCAATGAAAACACTTAATTGAAATGTCACTGTACTGCAGCTAGCACAGTAATTTGGAAACAGTCACATCTGTTTTGAAGTTCACAGACTAAAAAAAGTGCAATGTAAGAACTAAGCATTGGACAATTTTTTTCTGGTCACTTCTACATATCTTTCCCTTCTCATTATGCAATGTGTCAGGCATAAAATGAAAGAATGGTCATTGGATTAATCTATGCATAGATTTCTAAAGTATACTCTTTTCATATTTATATCATAACATTTAGGCACATGTATATGTATATATATGCACAGACATCTATGTGTGTGTCTGTACATACACTGTATACTAAAGTTTGTTAATTTGCTAATACACTGAGAGGAAAAGATAAATCTTTATGTAGCACTATGAAACAACAACCATGCCCCATTATTTGGATGGCCCCGTAAGAATGCTGGAACTCAACCTTGTTTTGCAAACTGGAGACTGTCAGCTTTACCTGGTGTATTATGACCTGGACACCCCTTACTGAGTAGTATTGTCACAATATCCAGGTTTAATCACATGTGTTTTAAGTGAAAACTGACTGGTGTCAGTCAATACTTATAAAACGGGAAACCAGTAAAAATTTATGCTTATGAATAAGCACATAAACAGCACTAATGTTTAGAGTGCATTGTCTGCAATGTCTCATTGCATGAAAATACAGCAAATGAGCATTTTAGCTGGAACTATATATTACAAAGATGTACTTCAAACACACCTGAGAACATCAACAAAGATTAGTTCTTATTTATTTTGGATTTTTTATGGAGAATGCAGAATTTTTATGAACATACTTTTAGTACTTACCACTGTATTGTGTTTTTGACAAAGTTTCAGAATTCCCCCACAGAAGGCTGCATGATGTCATTTTAGTTACAGAAGATGTTTTACCTGTTAGGAAGAAATATACAGTAAATGAAGAAAAAAAAAATGCACACTTATGAGTAATAAATAATGCAAAAAACAGTTACTCATAATGGTGTTTTATAAAACTAAGAAAATGAAAGATAATATTGATACCCAGAAAGTAAATAACATTGATCATAATGTATTGATTTCTACCATAAAAAATATTAATAATAATTCTTTTTTGATCACTGCTACAAAAATAGAACAATATACCATGAAAGTATAGATTTTTGGGAAAAAAGCTATGGCAAGTACTTCAAAACCAAACAAGGAAAAAAAAGTCACCCTAGGAGCCTCAGGTTTTAAACATCCTGTAAACATATATTATACATATTCAAATATAAAATGCAAGTATTCAAATATATTAACATATAAATATTTAAATATTTTAAAGAGCCATTTAACTTTTTACTTATTCTTTTTATGGGTAATTTAAAACTGTAGCTTTTATTTGAAATTACATTTCAAAGATAGACTATCTGCCAATAGTCTGTCCATTTGAGACTAAACAGTACATTTTACCAACAGTCTTTTCTGTTAGGACTGTCTTGAGACACTGCAATTTCAAACTAAAGCCTTAACAGCGTTAAGAAAGTTATTTTAGGCTATTTCCTGAAATACTTCTCTCAACAAACAGCAAAGCTGCTTTTATGGCATTTATAGCTACACACATTTTGCAGAGGTAATTCAGGTATGGTTTGCATTTTTTTCCCTGTATCTCAAAGTACTAAAGCACTTTCTGTCATTTACTTATATTTTTATTAAGCTGATCAACACAGAGAAGCACCATCTCAAAACAAATTACTTGATAAAGTGTGAAGCCAGCAAGTATTTCTAGTAGCTTGCTAATACATTAAGCACACTAATCATTTCTGAAGAATCACACATTCAGCCACAGTATAGTGCCTACTAACACTCTAGGGTCACTTCTACAATAAACTAACAAATATGTTCCAGAAACTTATATGGCTCTTGGAGTTTAACTGCATGTTATTAATCAGTAAGAACAGACATGACTTCCAGATGACTAATAGGGACCGTCATCATAAGCTATTTATATTTATACACATACATACATACATACATGCAAAACCATTAGATCTAAATATGTGTACGTACTGAAACAAAGAATTGCTACACAGCAGCTGATGTGACTTGTCAAGTTGGTATTCTTTATTGCAATGCTAGGGTACAGAAGGGTCTCTCCCTAAGGGCTGTACCACTGGACACTTGAACAAGTAAAATTTTTACAGTATCTTGCAAGACATGCATATTCATGATTTCTACATAAACTATCTAACATAACTCCTCCTAATCTTAGGCTATGAGGTAGTGACAGGACTAGGGGGAATGGAGCAAAGCTGGAGGTGGGTAGATTCAAATTGGATGTGAGGAGGAAGTTCTTCACCATGAGAGTGGTGAAGCCCTGGAACAGGTTGCCCAGGGAGGTAGTTGGGGTCACTTCCCTGGAGGTGTTTAAGGCAAGGCTAGATGAGGCTCTGGCCAGCCTAATCTTAGGGTAGGCTGTCCCTGCCCATGGAAAGAGGTTGGAACTAGATGATCCCTGTGGTTCCTTTCAACCCTGACTGATTCTATGATTCTATGATCTAAAATATTCCAAGGTCAAGGATTATGTGATTTTCTTACTACTATTCCACAGCCTCTATTACCATCTATTGCCAGTTCTTTATAATGGCAGCTGCTCTGAAGATGTTGGTGGGAAGCCCCACCTTGCCCTTGAAGACTCAGTAGCTTAATCTTGCTTGTTCCTGTTTGGTAGCAGCTGCTTCAATTTGTCTTTTGCTTGGCAAGACTTAGTGTCAAAACTCCCTCTTACCCAGTGCCAGTCCAGCAAAGCTCCCATGGCCTTATCTTGTTCTTGTCCAGTGAAGCACTTCTGGATCTATCTTGCTTCTGTCTCAAGAGTCATCCTGCCTCTGGAGGCCTTGTGAATTGGTACCAAAATATCAAACGTATTAATACGGCCTAAACATCACTCAGCTCAGCAAGATTCCATCTTCTACTTATCTTATGAAGTTACTAGTTTATGCACTTATGAGTTGTAGTAATATTGCAGTTAAGGTACAAAATACAATAAGGCTTTTTTTGTAATATAATATTGTAAACCATGCTAATTTATTGACTCTGTATTTCAATTGCTTGTTTTACTATTTAAACTGTATTTTAAGAAATAAATCAGATTTTCACAATAAAGATAGGAAGAAGCACAGCACTAAATTTCCATGCTGTATTTCCGAAAATTTTCTCATATCATTTAAAGAAAAAAACAATCAGATCTTAGACTTCACTTTTAACCAAAATTAACAGTGTAAATGAAATCAGGCTTCAACGCTCACTCGCTACTGTCAGATTCTGCAGTCTTAATCACACTGCATAACACTTTCACATGAATGTTTTGACTCACTCCAGCTAAATCACTCCCTGCAAGTGCAATTAAATCATTTATAGAGCTGCAAACATAGCTCTCAATTATGTGTAAAGATGGTGATTATCTTTGTACATTGGAAATAAATACCAGTGAATGGCTATCTGAATGTATGTTTGAAAAGAAGTAGTTCAGGAATATGGAAGCAAAGCAAAATTCCTTATGAATAAAGAATGTGTGAAACATTCTAGATAAACTGTGAAAGTGTCCATCTGGACACTTGCTACAGTGGAAGCCTGGCAACACTGCAACTTTTCATGCACACCCATTGAGAAATCAAATGTTGAAGCTTTGAACAATCTTTATTCAAAACTACAGTACCGTCTTAAATCTCTCCACATGACAGTGGCACTTCTGGAGATTTCACTTGCTCACACAGATACTGACAGCCATTCCAATTCCCCAACAGTAGTAGGTGATTAAATGTGGATTATAAGAAACAAGGAAGGATTTAAGGAATGGCTGGGCAGTGAAAATCCAATAAGGTGAAAGTTTCCCATCTGAGTTATTTAAATTTGGCATTTCTTTATCTTGACAGCATTATAGCTTAACTCCTGCTACAGGAAGAGAACAAAACTTAACTCAGTTTTACTGTTAAACATAAGGATTGCATTTTTTTGCCTCTCCATAGCACCAAAATAATCTCCATCTTTAAAGCATAAAAATGAAGTTGTATTTGTGAACTAGGTTTTACAAGTTATCTTTGTACCTATGTGTTTATCATTTTCACCTTCAGTTTGTCTTATAGATCTTGTAACTGTCCTTGCCAGACCAATTTTTTATTGTATATGCATGGATTATAGGTCAAATTTTTATATGTTCTAGTAAAGTACCCTGTTTTCTCTAGTCCATTTACAGGTCTCATTTAGATTTTATCTCTGTAACGGGCAATTGCTCTCAAAAAAACCCCCAAACAACTGCAAATACTGAACTTTCTGTGTATCAGGAAGCATAGGCCCACACCTTAAATGACTAAGCTAAATTCAAAGACAAAATATAGATGTGACTAATCATGTTTTCCTTTTTTAAAAAAAGTGTTATTTTATCTTCATATTTGTGACAACTGATTTCCTCATAAAACTGTAAACTTTAAATAAAAAATATTAAGGGAACCTGGCAGTCCTAAATATATATCCCTGAAGTCTAAAACAGGTTTGCTCACCAGTTCACACATTCATAGGTAACTTAAATTTGATTGTGCTATAATTATCTTACTTTTGATGTTTAAAGTTTTACACTTATTTAATTGGCTCATTTCTTACAATTATCACAATAATCTCTGATTTTATAGATGATATAGCAACAAGCAAAGGACACTGACATTCTGTCATTATACAATTACATCAGCCCTTAACTGAGAAATAAAATCTGTCTCATAAAAAATATTTTTACTTCACTTGAACATTCTCTCCAACTATCCCAAAAATCTGACAGGTCTTGGCAATACCCAGATACAGGTGAACAACATTTGTTTATTCTTTGATGCTCAATTTTATTCATAAAAATAACTAGACTGCAGTAATTAAATTCCATTTCAGCAGACAGATTCATGGACAAAACGCACCATTTAAAATACACATCTTTAATTCTGTATCTTTTACAGTGTTTACAGTGACAGTGATTCTATTTCACATGAAGTCATTTTGAACATTCTAATAATAAGTTCTCCTCACTTCTAAATTCAAGAATTTCATATATAGCAACACATTCCATAGTAATCTTTTTTTTAACTATACATGGAAAATCACATTAAGCAATGGGTAAATGTAAATGCATCTGGATAGTTCTATGATACTCTCTCAGTATCAATAGCCCAGAAGTCAGACTACTAGATAAGCAGATAACATTATTTCTGCTGGACAGTATGGCAGGAGGGGGCTGTTCAGAAAAGCAAAGCCGGCTAGAGGCAGATCTCACAGCAGGAAATGGACACAGACCAGCTTGAGAAGTGCGCATTAGAGATGTGCAAATGAAATTCATTTTTTTCCTAATATAGGTGTCTGAAAGCTAAATAACTAAATCTGACCTCAGGCTTCCTTTGTATTTAGCAAGAACAAAAATAGCCCTCTATCTCTGTAAGTCAAGGAATGTGAGCTTCAATTGAGAAAGCAAACAATTCTCTTAACATATTCAAACTGAGATAAAGCTGATTTACAGATATCTAAGAAGTAGCTGGTAGTATCTTATTTTCTTTACTTAAAAGAATAGATATTAGGGAGTATAAAATAATCCAAATGCAGTCAAATTTAACTTCTTTACTGAATGTGTTGCAACTCTTTGCCTGTGGAGAGGAAATTCAGCAACAAGAAAATACTCCCGTTCTGGGTACTCATCTTTCAATATTAATCAAAAGCAACATACCAGAATAAGACAGGAACCCTCTCATTCACACATGAATGAATGATGATATACTGAGTTGTATTCCTGGTTTCCCAGCATATTAGAAAGATACGGTGGAACCTAGGTTGGTTCTTTGTCCCTCTGACATAGTAGTTTTCTCATGATCATCTGCTCATGTCTTTCTGCTTTAAGTAGTTAAACCTGTGAACCTGCCATTGCCTTTGCTCTTGACTCCTGCCTGTTGCCATACCTATCCCTTTCTGGTAGCATATTCTGAGAAAACAGAAAAAAGAGATTGGCTTTCCTCTGAAAATAGAGGTGAAAGATTGTACCTTCAACCAGAACCAACTAGAATATTCCACAGAACATGTGGCTGGGTTCAGAAACAAGAGAAATAATATGTATGAATCTTTGGCAAGGTCTACTGGGTTAAGAAAAATCCTAAGAGATAAGTGATGAATTGAGATAGCAGGTGAAACAGCCTAAGACAGATGAGAGACTGGTCTTCTGAGAAAATGGGCTGCAAAGGACTGCAGCAGCAGAGGAACAGTAACAGAGAAAGGCTGAAGTTATATACATGGGATATAGACTGGGAAGGAGGAGCGACAGTGTAAAGGCCTGATGGCAGACATAAATTATGTGAATTTTCAGAGGTCCCTATTTTTCCCATAAAGTAATAATATTTCTTGGAAAACCTTCTTGCCTTCAAAAGTATTTAAATATGTATTTTTGCTAGTAAGACTGGAAAATGAAGGGTCATTTCTCCTATCAGCTACATCTGAATCACTATGAACTACCTATCAATAAAAGGTATCATGTGTTGATACAGCAGAAGAGACTGATTAAAATTCCATCAGCAGAATGAATGAGGGAAATATTTGAACAGCATATAATACACAGTTCATCAGAAAATTTGAACATTTTTCTAACACCAACAAATATAAATTTAAAGGCTGAAAGGATGATAACTTCAGTACAATGAGGGTCCAAACAAACCTAGTAATTAACACATAGGTCAGAAACCTGAAAAGCTCCAGTGAAAAAAAAAAAAACCAAAACAAAAAATACTGAGGGGAAAANAACAAAAAAAAAAAAAAAAAAAAAAAAAAAAAAAAAAAAAAAAAAAAAAACAAAAACAAAAAAACAGAAAACCCTAATACAGTAGAACCAACTCAAAACACAACAGGCAGGCTGCAAACAAAGATGTTAGACTGTTTGAATCAAACTAAAAGAAGACAAAAGAAACCTTCAAAAAATTTTCAAACTGCTCTGAGAAGTCAGGAAGAATTAAACTTCTAAAGCCTAAGCCTTAAACAGCAATAATACAAGAGAAATGCTGATGATGCAGAAGAGAGTGTTTTGCCATGTCAAGAAATTCTGAATGTTAAATTAAACAACAAATCCCCTTAGGGGAACTCCAGGCCAGAAAGCAGCAATGCCAGGGAAGCATGTAGAATAAGACACAGCAAAAATTAATGACACAAGAAAGGCTAAGTCTAAGGTCAAAGAGAAGGGAAGAGAGTGCCAGTTGCATGTCAAAAGAAAAGGTTAATTCTAAAGTCAAGGATAAGAGAACAGCCAAGCCTGAGATTGAGGAGGAGGAGGAAGAGGAGGACAAAATACAGCTAAAGGAGAAAAACAGCAGAAAAGGGAGGGCAAAAGACCAATTTAAAAAAAAAAAAATTTAAGTCAAAGGAACAGAATCCAAAAGGATGCTTCAAGACCATGCTGACACATACTGAAATTAAAGATCAGTTGGAACAGCAAGAGCTTCACATAACCCTCCAGCCTGTCAAGACACAGCTTTCAGAGACTGTAGATAGGGAATCAAATGAACACAAGACAGAATAACCTACCTACCTAGTGGCATGAAGTTCAGATCATCTATTCAGTTCTTACTTCAGGTATAGAGTTAGGTCTCCTAGGGGCTTTCAATAGTATTTTTGTGGTTTTGAAACTAACATCAAGAAAAAGTACCAGAAGACACTTAAACAGCTATTATACAAAGACTTTCACTATGCTCCAGGTTGTGTTGACTGTGTCACTTCCCACTTTTTATTAGCACTACAATTACCCTTGATGAAATCATATATGATTCTTTGTGTAAGAGCAAACTCTGATAAATGTATCTGCCTTTCTCCCATATGACAGTTTTTAGGAGCCTAGGTAACTAGGAAGAAACTCCTGTAAAATTTTCATAGCCAGAAATACTGGATTGACTTAAAATTCAAACACTGATACACTCTCATAAGTCAAAAACTTATCTTTATATTACACAACTGACATGTCTGATACTATCATTATTGATTAATGCAGTCAAAATATAAGCCACTAAACTGTTTTTCACATAGCCTCCCCAAAAGAGGGCAGTGTAAGGTGAGTGAAATTACAATCCCAGTCATCAAACTGTCTACACTTAGGACTTTGCAGATCTAGTTGCATAAAATTTCACTCATGTACTATCTAAACATTTTTCCAAGACAGGGCATCTACAGAAAGGCTATTCCAGTTCAGTGTCAATTTAACTGAGAAGTCTTGACTGACAACATCACCAGAAATTCTGAGACTTCCTTCTATTGAAAACTGAGCTGTTACTCAGTTTCGCTCTCACAGTGTTTCTCAGTTCTACAGAATGAAATTAAATGTAGCCCAACTATATTGCGTTTCCAAAACAAATATTCACAGAACACCTTTCAGTTTAGCATATCCAGTATGGATCACCAGGCCTAATCACTAGCACGATATCCCTCCCCATGGTGAGCCCCTAACACTGCTGGCCTCAGTGATAACATGACATCTTATCAGGTTCAGAACTGTAAGTGAACTGTTCACACAGCAAAAAAATCTAGTATTAACCAGACCCACAATGACAATGAGGACCACATCTTTCTTAAAGCAGTTATCATTCCACCTGTAAAAGAATCACCAAAATCGACATCCTCTAAGCCCATGATGTGTTTTTCCCCAATACCTTCATGTAAACTCATGGATTAAAAGCAAACAAACACATAAGCAAACAAAATACCCCCACCAAACACCAAAGCAGAAAAAAATCACATAATCAGCCAAGAATGGAAACAACTAGTTACCACTGAATTGTTCTAAAACATTTTTCTATTACTGAAACTTTTCCTGTTTTTCCACCCAAACTAAAACCACTGAGATAAATCTAATCACTAAAATTCTTAATTTGGATGAGCATTCAATATTATACTCCAGAGACATGAATCTTGGTATTGCTTCTGTGTTTCTTTAGAGAAGCTCTAATTTTCATTTTTATATGACTGATCTACTTAGCATCTACGAGCCACAGAGGTGCTGCCTCTCAAATTGTCTGATTAATTATGCTGTGAAAGGAAAGCAATTGTATATGTATTTCTTTAGGAGGTAGTGTTCAGAATATTTGTTACTAGCAAGTGCTCAGTAAAGTTTGCTGCTTTGTTTCAACCCTTTAGGAGATGGCTATTTGCATCCAGAAACTCATTTTTCCCAAGTAAATATGTTGGTAAAACAAATTATATTAATCTCTTTACAAGCTTTGTTAAACTTTGAGATTATCTAACTGAACTTCTAACACAGCAACTTGTACAACTGAGCAACTATGAATTCAATAAAAGAACAAGTGTCAATGAGGTTACTGGTTCCATCTGTCTGCATTTTGCATTAAATAATCAGGTGAAAATACATGTCTCAAATTGCAGTTAATACATAGCTGTGCTCATCACTGAACTACAGCCTCAGGCCATTTAAACATAATTCCCTTTCATTTCTGTATCCCTTGCCTCTTCTCTTTCCAAGAGGTAGTTAATAATTCATTTCTTCTAAGTAGCTTTTACCTGTGTTGAGACTACCATCACAAACTAGGGAAGACATAATCACGTTCTACACAGATCTATGGACTAAAATCCACATAATTTAAACTATAAAGAATTTTTTTTCCAGCCTCCTTACTTGTCTCAAAACAATTGCTGAAGAATAATGAAGAAGAATAGCAATATTATCACAAAAATAACTTGTGAGGGGATTGGGAAGTAGAGATGAACAAGCTCAAAGTACAACAGTAAACTGATAGGGTCATCTTAGCAGGCTCTAAAAACAACTAGCATTCAAGTATTGATTAAACAGATTTCTCCAGACATCTTTTCTTAATTCAGAAATTTTAGGCGATGAAGCAGCTAATCCAAGAATCCATTTTCAGGCACATGGAGGACAAGGCAGTTATCAGGAGCAGTCAGAATAGATTATTCTTACCCTTAATGGTTATTCTTCCCCCATACTCAGCACTGGTCAGGCCACATATTGAGTACTGTGTCCAGTTCTGGGCCACGCAATTCAAGAGATGTTGAGGTACTGAAATATGTCCTGAGAAAGACAGTGAAGCTGGTGAGGGGCCTAGAGCACAAGCCCTATGAGGAGAGGCTAAGGGAGCTGAGGTTGTTTAGCCTGGAGAAGAGGCAGCTCAGGGGTGACTTCACTGCTGTTTAAAACTACCTGAAGGGAGGTTGTAATCAGGTGGAGGTTGGTCTCTTCTCTCAGGCAATGAGCAACAGATTGAGGGAACACAGTCTCAAGTTGTGCCAGGGGAGGTACAGGCTGGAAATTAGAGGAAGTTCTTCACAGAGAGAGTGATTTGCCATCGGAATGGGCTGCCTGGGCAGGTGGTGGAGTCGCCGTCCCTGAAGGTGTTCAAGAAAAGATTCTATGGGGCACTTAGTGCTATGGTCTAGTTGCTTGGATAGGGCTGGGTCATAGTTTGGACTGGACAATCTTGGAGGTCTCTTCCAACCTGACTATGATTCTATGACTCATAAAGAGCACATCATGCTTGATAAACCACAATGAAGCAACTGGACTAGCAGATGAGAAGACAGCCGTGGATATAGTCTACTTGAACTACGGCTTTCCACACTGTTTCCCTTAAGATCCTCATTTGAGAAGCTGATGATAGCTGGGATGGATGAGCAGACAAAGGCTCAGGGGGATCTTCTTAATGTTTTAAAATATGTGAAAGGAGGGTACAAAGGACAGAGCCACCCTCTTCTGAAAGATGCAAAATAACATGACCTGAGCCAGTGTGTGCAAACAAACACAGGAGGTTCCCTCTATCAGTAACCATTTTTTTGTTTGGGTTTTGTGTAATGGGTTCAGCCCACCTGGGAGCCTTCTGACTCCTCCCAAGGGGGTGGTCTTACCTGCCCCCAGGTATCATGGTTAGCCGCTCCCACTTCCTGCTAAGGACTTTTGCTATAGAAGTGGAGACATCATGGCTCCTCTCTCTTCTCTTCCTGTCCTGACTGCCTGAGCAACTCCTTGCTGCTCTCTGCTGTCTGCATCCAGCTTTCACTCGCCATCCAACATCAAAATCCTCCATCCCAGCATTTGGACTCAATTGCCTTCCAAGGGTTGCATTTGTATTTTGTGTATTTTGCTCCCTTTCTTCCCCTTCTCCCCAGCCTCTCTGTAATTTTCTCCTCATTCCCCCATACCCTGCATTCTGGTTCCCCTTTTCTACCACCTTCTGTAAAAACCCCCTTTACCTTCTATTTATTGTTAAAGTTTTATATCTTTTTTACTTCCAAATTGGATCAAATATTTATTGGGCTTTTGGGCTCAGAGGTAACTAGCTTAAACCCAATACAGTTTTGTTTGGGTTTTTAGGTTTTGGGGGGTGTTTGTTTGTTTGTTTTTACTGTGAAGATGACCAAGCACTGGCACAGATTGCTCTGAGATGTTAGAGTATTCTTCCTTGGAAATACTCAAATGTTAACTGGACGTAGTCCTGAGTAACCAGCTGTAGGTGTCCCTGCTTGAGCAGAGGGGTTGAACACGATGATCTCCAGCGATCCCTTCCAAGCTCTTTCAATGAGGCTTTCTGTGCTTCTGTGATCTGTAAATGTATGTACCTTTTTGAGAAAAATAGAATATGCCATCAAAATTGGTCTTGCCTGACTTAAAGAAGTTGTGCTCCTGCTGTAAAGGTTAGAGCAGATGTTCAGTGTTTATGTCTAATTCATGCCAGTGAATCACTTCATCAACTACTCAGATCATTATTTCTCCTTTTGGAGAATTATTACTTGATATCAGCAAATGATGACCAGCTTGAACTATAGTTTCCCACATTTCAAGTGAATACCTTTCTGTAAAACTGAGAAAAAGCCTGGTTCAAGTCAAGTGAAACAGATTTTGCTATAGTCTTGTATCTCCAAGGGTTGTTCTGTCATCAAAAGAGATAAGGGAAGCAACATACTTTAACTGTTTCTCGTTTGATACAAATCATGACACAGAATCACCTGCCTACTAATGGAAAAATCACAATCAGCACAAGCTGAAAGAAAGAGCTCCATCTTCTTCCAGCACTACAAGGAACTCAGTGACATCAAGCAGAACAGACATCCTCATACCCTTTTTAGCTTCCATGCCAAAAAGATAAAAACACTTAATTCTCTATCTGGCAATCATAGCTAGATGACAAACATGACCACATTTGAAATTTGCAAGACTATTATGAGAGCCACACTAAGTTTGCAGCTTAATGGTGCTATACTCCCTTCCTCTACACCTGATTCCAACAGCTGTCTACATCACTGGGCCTCCTAGTAAAATCACAGTTCCTTTCCTTGTACATATGTGAGATTTCCTTCCAATGGACACAATAACTGTGTTTAGGAGTAAACAGGAAGCAAGGAGAAAAAGGGACTGTAGAGCAGCTCCAGATCATAGGTCCACCTGAGCACAGACCAATCTACCAAATCCTACCCCAGCTTGCAGTCTGAATACGGTCAGTATTCAGTAACAAAAAATTTAAAAGAGAAAATAATGAAGATTCTTTCTTGTAATTAAACTTCTTTCTGGCTTATCTGGGCTGTAATTCTCTTGATGGTTTCATGAAAGTTTTGGCAGCTTACCAAAATTTAAGAAATATAAGAAAGCAAGTATTTTTAAATGTGTAAAAATTTTTACAGTCCAAATGTGAGATAACAACTGAAGCTACTACCAGCATTAGTGTCATATTGGGAGTGCAAGGAGAAACTAAACAAGAAAGGATCCTGCCTTGACAGTAACCCCATAACCAACCCCATTCCCTGACTGAAAGTAGCAAATAAAGGAAGAGACAGGGGTTTGGGACAGAAAGCTAAACCAGGTTCCTTCTATAACTGTGACTATGCACCTGCAGTCCAACTTCCCTCTTCACTACCAGATTACTGCCAGATGATCAATGTGACAATCAAGTGGCAACAAGCAATGTTGAGTCTTGCAATTTTGACTTTCAGGTGTTTTGCAAAAGATCTTGTAAATGTTATACTTAGCATCATGTGGTGTTTACTTTCCTTTTTGTGTAACTGTGAAGACCATAAAAAAAAAAATCAACAGAAAAACAAAATTAGAAAGTTGAAAAAACACTATTAACCTTCACAAAGTTGAATTGAATTTACCAAAGCAATATACATTTCATTCCCTTATGATCAGATATTGTTAGAGAATATAATTGGAAATTACCTGGTTTTTAAACTTGAATATTCTGGATGCTCAAACTAGAAGAATTTGTGGTTTTATTAAGCAACTATAAATATGCTATTTTTTAACTTCTGATTGTTTTATCTTTTTCATCTAAATTGTAATTGCAGATTAATATAACATGAATACTAAAACATATCACCATTCAACTTATTATTGCCATTTGCTACACATCTACCATGGAAATTATTTTACTCATTTCCCTCTCATCTCTTAAACTGCTGGATGTGTTAGAGGCAGAAGAAAAGGAAAACAAAAAGCGACCTAGCAACCTTCTAAACATAAGCACTAGTGTAATGTGTAATAAATTTCCCTTCACTTCTTTCCTGTTTATGTTATCTTCATTTTTAAAACTGATGTTTCCCTATCTAAACTTATGTATATACCCATCTATATATTTTTATTGAAGCAAACTGATTCGCAAGTTGCTTAACGTTAGACAAAAAGACCAAAACACTACGGCAAGAATTTAGTAGAGACCTTTATGTGCTTTCTTTGCACTTCACATCTTGAGGCTGTCTTAGCATTACAAATAACAGCCCTAAATTCTTTTGATAAGACATATTCAAAAGGTATTTCTGCAATAAATGCAGTTTGATGTTTCTGCTAAAAATTAAGTCATATGTAGAAAGTTAAATTAATTATAACTTAATTATTTCCTATAATTCTATTCTATTGAATGAACTGTGTAGCAAATGTTAGATAAAGGTCAAGAGTGATGACAAGATTCCTGGAACACCCAGAGTAGCGTGAGCCCCTGATACTGAATTATCTCAATCCTCAACTGATCAACCACTCCATGTACTAACTGAATCTGTCAGGCTGAGAATTCTCCAAAATTAGCTCCAAAGAACAAAGAATAAGTAATTGAACAAGCCAATTAAAAAAAGAGTAATAATAAAAACCTTAAGTTTCCCAGGGCAGGAAATAATTATGTCAGTAAATTTATTTAAAGTGCATTGCATGTACTATGCAAGTTGTCTAAATTTTTTCCAGTGTCTTGGAATATTTGCTGAAGAGTCTAAAGCTTCCCAAAAGTCTAACAAATGCTCTCTTGTCTCCCATCAGAGTCAGAACCCAAAAGATTTCTCTTACTATAGGGGTATATATAAAGTCATCTTTCCCTATTTAGAACATCCTGGGTTTGGCTCAAGGCTTAGTCAGCTTTGGCTCTTCTGCCAGCAATATCAATAATTGTATTGTGCTGTTGATTACAGGTCATAACAAAACCAAAATTATGACTGTCATGAGTCCAACATCTCCACTGTCTTTTCACTTATCTGTCTGAGAAGCCAATTGCTTTTCTCTGCCCTGCTGTTACTTGAAAGAGTAGAAATAGTCAGGAGTACCCGAGTTAGGAATATGTTGGCCTTTGAGTGTTTTAGTTTCCAAAAATTAAGAAAGGCTACACATTCTTTGAACAGAAACTAAGAGACTGACCCAGAGCACTCTGTAGTCAATGAAGTCTTCATGAGTTCAGCAGACTGCAGAAGTATCCATGTATCCAAGTATCCATGTCATGTATTTCACGGAATCACACGGAATCACACAGAATCACAGAACATCAGGGGCTGGAGTGGACCTCAAAAGATTATCTAGTCCAAATCCCCTGCTAGAGCAGGATCACCTATACCAGATCAGGATCACCTATACCAGATCACACAGAAACACATCCAGGCAGGTCCTGAATATCTCTAGAGAGGGAGACTCCACAATCCACCTGGGCAGCCTGTTTCAGTGTTTTGTCACACTCACAGTGAAAAAATTCTTCACTTTTATATGGAACTTCTGATGCTTCAACTTCCACCTACTGCCCCTAGTCCTGTCATTGGGGATCACCAGGAAGGGCCTGACTCCATCCTGTTGGAACTCAACCTTTACATATTTATAAATATTAATAAGGCAAACACAGTCTTCTCCTAACTAAAGATACCCAGGTCCTGCAGACTCTAAGGCAAACACAGTCTCCTCCTAACTAAAGATACCCAGGTCCTGCAGACTCTCCTCATAAGGAAGATGATCCACTCCCTCAGCTATTTCTGTGTCTCTACTGAACTCTTTCGAGCAATCTCCTGTCTTTTAACTTTTATCTCATATTTAGCTGCAGCCTAATGGACACATAATTTTTGGGAGGAAGTTTTGACAGGACATGGGTAACTACACTTAGTGGTAGCTACTACTGGAAAATTATAAATCACACCTAAGATAATGTTTGAGACAGCAATAACAATCACAAGGTCTTGAGTACAGTATGACAGAGAAACATATTTTAGAAGTCTCTTGCACAAAACCAAAACTGCTTTTGTTTTGCAAACCACAAGACATAGTTTACGTCAAAACTGTAAGAACTGATGATATACCCTGTGTTATACAGACAAAGCTAATTTTGACCAAAGTGGTTTATCACATACTACATTGCAGTGCTGTGCAAAGGCAAGAGTTCAGGTCCCAGAAGCAGAATGTCAGAAGACTATCTGTCTGAGCAAAGTGCACCCAGCATCTGGAGACATGAACGACATTGTCATGTCTGTGCTGACAAGTGTACTGAGTCCAGCTCTCCAAGTAACTTGGAGTTACGCATTGCATATTACTGCTAAGATTGCTGCAAAATACTTGTGGAAGTACTACTGTGAGTACACACAGACTCCAGAAACACATGTGCAGTCAACATCAATATGGAGGATAATGATAAAGTGTAAGCTCACATCAGGCAGCTTAAGTGGCCTGATTTTCAAAAGCTTAAAAAAAAACCAACCCACAATTCAAAAGACCCTTCTCATGTCAAATCACTGCAGCAATAAAATCCTTGTCTTTCACGAGTACTGTAAACTGCAAATGTTGTAGCTAGTATTTTTTTTTAAATAAATGCCTATTGGTATAAAATATTTTCACCATAGGTAAGTATGCTAACAAAGACATTCTGCATGACAGCAACCATTTGAAATTTTTACTAATACACCAAATCTTCCATTAATATATAATCCCTATTACACATAAAAGTATTGCAGTTTACAGTTGTTTTTCATTCTGTTTTTGTTCTTCTGTTAAACCTAAGATGTCAAAGACACATAGATGGAAAAGTGATAAATGCCTTTGTTTGAGCCATTAACTGGTTTTAGTTATTAAAGCTCCTCAGTGAATAGGACATCATGGCATAAGATTGTTGTTGTTTTTCAACAGACCTCTTAACTTTGCATTATTTTAGGGAAGGCTTACTGATATTCTCAACTAATTGAAGTTGAAAGTGAACCTGAAATACTGGGAAAAATCCTTTTAGAGATGACAGATTATATTCCTTTGAAATGAGATTCTTACGTAATCACTTCCAAATGCATGAAGAGAAATGGTCACTATCAGATTATCTATGCACAAAGAAATGCTACTGTTTTATTCACGAATCGAACTGAAAAGTATGCCCTCAAAAAAATAAACCTTCCTAACAGACATTCAAAAGACAGATGTTCACAGTAAATGAACCACTAGACACGGTTTGTTTGTTTGCTTTTTAGTGTGATTTTGCATATGTAGTTTTGGCAGTTTTTTTGTTTGGTTGGTTCTGGTTTTGGTTTTGTTTGTTTTAAAAGGAAGCTATTCATCAAAACCATTCATGAGTATCAAGTGCATACATGCACTCTTTGTTTGGCAATATGAAACATATGAAGAATACACGTATGTATGCAGAAGCATATAATTATTCTAATAGAACCTTTTTAACATGCGTTTCAATAAAAAATAGTCCAAACTTATCCAGCTCTTTAGGCATTTTCATGTGACAGAAGATTAACTGTTGCTCTGAACCAACAGACCTGTACTGCAACAACCAAAATATTAGCTATTCTTTTGATTGGTATCCTTGGGTAGAATCTTGAAACAGAACTGTCATTAATTAAATTTATGTAACATTCCAAAACATGATTATAAATACTAGTCTTCTGCTTCCAAATTTTCATATAGTAATTAATTCATAATGCCAAAGGAAAGTCTGGGGGTTAGAGCATTCAGACTTGGATAGATGCAAAATGTTTTCATTGCTGCTTTTGGAGGTTGGGCTTTTATATCTTGAGTTAAATACATTTAGGCATGCAACTCACATGCAGATTTTCCTTCTGAAATACCTATGAAATTCCCAGTGCCTATATTGTGAACTTAGTCCTACATATGTAAGTGTTCTATACTTCATTTCACCACCCCCAAAAAATTCAGCATCTCCACTGTTTTCTGCTTCGCTAAACTCTCAAAGGAATAAAGACAGTAGTCTGAGTTCTTAAACCTCAGTGACAGTAAAATATATCCATTATATATCAAGCAAAGTATTTCCTTAGAAAATTCAGGAAAATCTTACCAATCATATGCACATACTTTAAATAACCCTAATAGACAATCAAATATATTGACTGAAGGAAGAGTAACAAATAACTGCATTTCTGATAAATTATCAACTACAGTACTAGTTTCCAGTGCCATCTGATTTAGGCAGTAAACAGTACTGGCAGAGAGCAAGATCTCCCATTGATCTGGCAGACACATCTCTGAGAGAGATGCTCATTGCCCAGTAGGAAAATCCCTGAATTACAGAGGCTGTTGGCATTTCACAGCAGTCAGCTTCACTGAATCAGGTATAGAAATAAAATCAGAATGAGTTTTTTGTTTTAATTGATTATATATGTGTAGTTAAAAATATAATTATTTTTTTCCTATCTTAGTGTACTTTGTGTACTTTATTTGAATACTATATTCAAAAGGTATTTGACAAGCATTTTTAAATATAGCCTTATTAAACAAATAGGTACCTCAGCTTCTAATGAATGCAGCCATTTCTTCCTGCAACACCATTCCTCAAAGTACAGCCTTCTGAATGTGGCATTTCTGGGAATAGAACCAAGATATGACAGCAACTGCTGTATGTATTTCATAATCTGCAATACCTTGAGGTCCTGGGTAATATAAGTATCAGGCAATTCTTGTAGTGATTTACAAAGTCATAGTGCATCTAAATGTACCGTGGCAATCACTGCTTGATAAATGATGTAGTCTTAGGAAAAGAGGACACCTTTCATTCCACTGGGTATGTTATAAAACACTGTAAGAGGAAACAAAGCACCTCATCCTTTGAAACTGTACAAACAAGTAGGGGTTCTAGTCACATGAATATAGCAAAAGAAAAGGTAAGTTTACTTTTTTTTTTTTAATTAAGATAATTAAAGTTATAAAATAAAGGTATTATATTGATATGGTATGCTTTTGCCTATAGCACACTGAACAAACAAAAAAGACTTTTGGACTTTACTCTCCCTATTTGAGAAGCCAGTATTTAGAACAATATTGTAAATTATATCTACATGACTTTTATTTTTATATCCTCTGATGTTAAGCTTAGGTGATCTAACAGGAATATTTCATTCTTGAATGCTGTTATTAGCATGTCTTACCTTCAGTATGCTGGCACTTCAGCATTAGTAATGCCAAGGGTCTGCACGTCACAACTCCGTAAGACTTCCCCAAAGCCACTGAGGCAGTGTGTTCTAGAGCCTCTACAGCAGCATTTTTCTTTTTCGATTCATATTCTCAAACTCTACTGCTTGTGTCGATTTTATCACAATCCTGAAACTGCAAATCCCAATAGTTTTGCTGTGGTAGGCACCTGTGGGAGCAACTACTGCTACAGAGAAAATAGTCCATCTTTTGCCCACCCTCTCCTATCAGTTTTCCTTATCTTTTGGTTTAAAATTTTAGTTCACAAAGAGAAAATACAAATATAATGCACAGCAAAATAGATAAAAACCCTTTAAAGAGTTAGCAAATATTGCCATATAATATATATTAGCAACCAACATGTGACACCTGAACCTAAAGATTACTTTAATCAGCATTAATAGCATCAAGAATTGAATCAACCAGTGGGAATTTTCATACGGTCTGTCGTATATGTATGAGGGCATAAGCATAGCAAAAATATAAGCAACCTTGTCATCTCCATTGGTTCAACCTTCTGCACCAGAGAAAACCTGAGACAAAGTTTTCATCAGGGACTCCCCATGATTGCCACTACTTTTCCTTGTCTGCCATTGGGGAATTTGCCCTATTCTTTCCTCTCTCCCATTTGTTTCCTTTCGGTTGCTTTTCTGGGGTTTTCTGGGTTTTGTTTTTTTCTGCCTAAAGCAGCATTTGTCAATCGACCACAATAATAAAACTGCATATGTAAACCTCTCCCAATACATAGTGTGTAACAATACTTTAAAAATATTAGAATGAGAATTATTTCCTATGTCTCTAGGATGCCAGCCTATGGGGAAAAAAAAAAAAAAAAAAAAAAGTGATCTACTACCTTCAAAATCATGGTGGATAGGCCAGAATGACTCATGGCATTACATTAGTTACATCCAGATCAAAGAACCCAAAAGCATTTCCCAGTGTGAATGCTATATCCTGATTCTGTATTTGGATAAGGCTCACACTATGACACTTTTTATTGGGAAGAAGGAGGAGCAAAGGAACAATCTTGTTGGTTGGTTTGTTTCTGCATTTGTTTGGTTGGTTGGTTTTTGCTAGTTTTGTTTTGCTTTTTGTTTGTTTATTTTGTTTTTTGTTTCTTTAAATTTCTGTTTGTTTTTGGGAGGTGTCCCTGCCTGTGGCATGGGATTGGAACTGGATGATCTTTGAGGTCTCTTCCAACCTAGACCATTCTATGATTCTATGATTCTATGATTCTATGATTTTATTTGTTTAGTTTAGATTTGCTTTATGTTCTGTAGGAGGATAAATGGTTTTTAGGTACCTAGATTGAGAAAACCAAACCTGCAGCATCACAGCTTCAGAAATGCAAAGGATGGCCACTTTGGGAAGAAGAGTTAAGGGTCAAAGACAAATGAGAGATTCTGGAAAGTATGTAACAGTATAGACAAAGTTTAGATTCCATCATTTTCGAACTATTTCTCTGTGTGTGTGTACATGTGCAAAAAATATTTGTGTTTTTGCAAATAAAACCAAAATACTGTTTTACAAAAAAATGAGTTCTTCAAACTTTTTTCAGTCTTCTTTAGATAGCTAGTTCTGTGCTGAGATACCTCCTTACATAAAATTCGGTGCTTATTTATTCATAGAAAGCATGTAGTATAAATAATCAATGCTGGTGTGTGTCAGGACAGAAAGCTGGTATAAGGTCATAAAGTGGGTTGCAGTGGATTTTTTTCCTCCTCTATTTGACTTTTCATCCTCCTATACATGTAACTTCTACCTGTCTAAACACAAAGTCTGAGCACATACTAGAAGTTAGCATGGAATCTAAAACATTTCCACCTGACTTTAAACTCTGATATATTTAATAAGAATCACATAAAGGAGACAAAGAAAATTTAAGATAATTTTACCTCTAAATAACACTTGCTTAAGTCCTAAGCCCATTTACACATTGTAAAAATAAGTATCATGTTCAAGAACATAATTTTCACAATCTTTTGTCATTCACCTCTATCCTTGTCTTAACTTTTCAGTCACAGTGTCAAGAAGGTTAATGCAGTTACACAAATTTGTGATGGACCATTTCACTCATATTCGCTAGGGCAAACATATCTGGCTGGCTGGTAAACAATTTACTCCACGGAGAACAAGTTCTTCTCAGCTGAAAAGAGGCCTCTGCCAAATTTATATATTAAACGATGAGACATTAGCTGCCTATTTTTTTAAATTTTTTTTTTTAGCACTAAATTAATACTTCCAGCACTTTGATATTAGGCACAGTGCCACTAAGGACAATGGTATAAACCAACGTGAAAACAGTGTTAATGAGATCTTAGTCATGCTTATAATCTTTTAAATATACACCTCACAGCAAGTAATGAAAAATAGCTCTTAAAAGTGATGATGCATGATGCCCTTTTAGCTGCACAGGGGAAGCTTGTTTATTAAGGACATAAAAGGAAGACTCGTACTCTGCATACTCTGAGGACAAAAATATTCCCTCTGTCTGATTTATTTCCCACCAAAGAGCTACTGTTCTAAAAGATTACTTTTTGGGCTAGGCGGAGGTACATTAATTCTATTTTGTTTTAAAAAGAGATCAGAAAAAAAAAAACATGTGTAACTATGGAATACAACTCAGATGTGAAACAATAGTACAGCAGTCACTGCACAGATTCTTTATCAGCTATTACATTACCATCTTTGAGTAATGTATATGAGTAGGATGAAGATACATTTTACTCTAATTCCCCATGCCCCTCCATGTACCAGTAACAGAACCAGAAAAACCTACATAGTTTCTGAAGTCTGCTTTTATATAGTCCCAGGTAAATTTGTCCACATTTTGCCTGCATTTGTCTGCAAGACTAATCTCTTTGAAGAGCTCCAGGTTAGTAGCCAAGGCATACTAAGGAAAATAAAAACAAATCCATAACCTAAAAAACACAAAAAACCCTACACAGTGTGAATACACACACACACAAAATCAGTTAAAAATAAACCAATCACCAACCCCCCTGCACACCTGAAAGCAAGCAAGCAAGCAAACAAAAGCCATGTATTTCAAATGAAACAAACAAACAAAAAAAACCCCACAAAGATAATTTTTGGTAGCAGACTGCTGTGTATGACTGTGGTATGCCCTCCCACTCTCCTTCAGCAATACCTGCATGTTTGGCCACCTCTCTGAAATACCCATACACACACTCAGTATGTGGAACAAACAGCAAGAGCTAGAAATCTGTGTGCAGTCTCAGGACCATGATCTCATTGCAGTTACTAAGACATGATAGATTAGCTCACATGGTTAGAATATTGTCATGTGTGGTTATGTCTTTCTTAGGAAAGATAGGCTAGCAAGGTGCAATGGCAGAGTTGCTCTTTATGTGACAGAGTAACTGGAATGTATCAAGCTCTCCCTGGGGGTGGACAAAGGGTAAGTAGAAAGCTTTTGGGTAAGGATTAAGGGGCTAGCTAATATTAGCGACCCTATTGCGCATGTTTATTACCAGCCACTTATCAAAATGAGGAAGCTGATGAGGCCTTCCACACACAGCTAAAAGTAGCATCGCAATCACATGGTTATCATGGGGCAATTCACAGAATTGTCAGGGTTGGAAGGGACCTCAAAAATCATCTAGTTCCAACTCCCCTGCCATAGGAAAGGACACTTTCCAGTACGTAAGTTGTCCAGAGCCACATGCAGCCTGGCCTTAAAAGCATCCAGGGATGGGGCTTCCACCACCTTCCTGGGCAAACTACTCCACCTGTCTCACCACCCTTATAGTGAAGAACCTCTAACATTAAATCTAAATCTACCCTCCTCTAGCTTGGATCTATTCCCCCAAGTCCTACCACTACCCAGCTTTCTTGTAGGTCCCCTTCAGATACTGGAAGGCCACAATAAGGTCTCAGAGCCTTCTCTTTTCCAAACTGAACAGCCCCAACTCTCTCAGTCTGTCTCCATAGGAAAAGTGCCCTAGCCCAGGTCATCCTTGTGACCCTTCTCTGGGTACATTCCAGCATGTCCATATCTTTCTTGTAATAGGAGCTCCAGAACTGGACACAGTACTCCAGGTGGGGTGTCAAGAAAGTGATGTAGAGGGAGAGAATCACCTCCTTTGACCTGCTGGCCACACTTCTCTTGATGCAACCCACACTATGGTTGTTTTTCTGGGCTGCAAGTGCACACTGGTGACTCATATTGGGCTTCTCATTCAACAGCACTCCCATGTCCTTTTCTTCAAGGCTGCTCTCAAGCCAGTCACTACCCAGCCTATACCAGTGACTGGGATTGCCCCAACCCATATGCAGGACCCTACACGTGGTCTTGTTGAACCTCATGAATTTGGCATGGGCCCACCTCTCCAGCCCTCTGGGTGGATCCCCTCCCACCAGTGTGTCAGCTGCACCACACAGCTTGGTGCCATTGGTGAATTTGCTGAGGGTGCACTCAATGCTACTGCCCATGTCGCCAATGAAGATGTTAAATGACCAGTTCCAGTACTAATGCTTGAGGACTCCACTTGTGACTGGCCTCCATTTGGACATGGACCCACTGACAGACACTCTTTGGATGAGGCTGTCAAGCCAGTTCTTTACCCACCGTATAGTCCATCCATCAAACCCATACTTTACATTTCGGAGATCAGGATGTCGTAGGGGACAGTGTCAAAGGCTTTGTACAAGTCCAGATACATGACATCAGTTACTCTCCCTTTGTCTATTGATGTTGTGACCTTGTCAAGGCAGGCCGCCAGGTGTGTCAGCTATGATTTGCCCTTGGTGAAACCATGTTGACTGTACCAAATCACCTCTTTGTTATTCTTCCACCTCAGCAATGCCTCCAGAAGGATCTGCTCCATGATCTTACTGGACTTTAATTACCCTAACATTTGCTGGAAAAAACTACACAGTCAGGTACATGCAGTCAAGGAGATTTATCCAGGGCACTGAGAAGTAACTTTTTGAGACAGGTGGTGGAAGAGCTGGCAAGGGGAGGAGTACAGCTGGACCTTGTACTGATAAAGAAGAGTAGACAGATTGAGGATGTGATGGCAGGGGACAGCCTTGGCTGTAGTAACTATGATGTGGTAGGCTGAGAGCCATATGCATGATCATAACTTTGGACTTCAGAAGGGCTAACTTTCACCTCTTCAAGGAACTGCTTGCGGAAGTCACATAGGATAGGGCTATAGCTGGCAGAGAGGCACAAGAGAGATGATTTTTATTCAAGCAGCATTTCCTCCAAGCTCAAGATCTGAGCATCTCAAAGACTAAGAAATCAAGTAAGAGAGAGCTAGAAGACCTGCATGGTTGAGCTGAAAGCCACTGAATAAACTTAAGTGAAAGAAGGAACTATACAGAACATGGACAAAGGAGTTGACCACTTGGGAGGAATACAAGAACATTGTCAAACAATGTAAGAATGCAGTGAGGAAAGATAAGACCTCCTTAAAACTAAACCTGGCAATAGAGGTCCAGGATAATAAGGCTTTTTTTTGTTTTTTTTAGTAGGTTGGAGGCAAAAGGAAGACTGGAGAAAATGTGTGCCCACTGCTGAATGAAGTGGATGCCCTCGTCATCAAAGATACAGAGAAAGCAGACTTAATGAATGCCACATTCACCTCAGTCTTTACTACTTAAGGCCAGCCCTCAGGAATCCTAGGCCTTCAAGACCACCTGACGAAGTCAGGAGAAAAGAAGACTGCCTCAGCTGAAGAGGACTGGGTTAAAGTTCAGTTAAGCCAACTGAACATCCACAAATCCATGGGCCCTGGTGGGATGCACCTACAGAAGTTGAGGGAGCTAGCAAGAGTCACTGCTAGACCACTCTCCATAGCAGTCAAGAAGTCCTGGAGAACAGAACAGGTGCCTGAGGACTGGAGGAAGATCACTCCAATCTTTAAGAAGGTCATAAAGGAGAACCCACATAACTATGAGCTAATTAGCCTCATCTCTATCCACGGAAAGGTGATGGAGGGTCTTGTTCTTGGCACCATCTCAAAGCCTGTTGAAGAAATGAGGTTTATCACAAGTAATCAGCATGGATTCATGAAAGAGAAGTCATGTTTAACCTGTATGATAGCCTTTTATGATGACCTAACTAGATGGATAGATGAATGAAGAGCAGTGGATGTGGTTTACCTCAACTTCAACAAGGCTTCTGACAGTGTATGTCATGGCATGCTCACACTCAAGCTTGAGAACTGTGAACTGAATGATTAGATGGCAAGACACATTGGAAACTGGCCAAAGAACAGGGCTCAGAGAGTTGTAGTCAGTGAGACAAAGTCTAGCTGGAGACCTGCGGCTAGCGGTGTGCCCCAGGGTACAGTACTGGGTCCTGTCCTATTCAATATATTCATCAATGATATGGACAAAGGGAGAGTGTTTCCTAGCAAATTTCTTGATGATACAAAATTGGAAGGAGTGACTGACACACCATAAGGCTATGCTGTCATCTGGCGTGACCTATAAATAATTTCAATATGGGCACATCTCAGGTACTTCTTCCAGGGAAGAACAACACCACCTCTCAGTACAGGTTGGGGGCTGACCTGTTGGAGAGCAACTCTAGGGAAAAGGATCTGGAATTTCTGGTGGGCAATAGGATGACCACGAGCCAGCAATGTGCCTTTATGGCCAAGAAGGCCAATGGCACCCTGAGGTACATCAACAAGAGTGTGGCAAACAGGTCAAGGGAGGTTATCGTCCTCCTCCCCTACTCTGCCCTGGTGAGGTCACATCTGGAATACTGTGTCAAGTTCTGGGCATTCCAGCTCAAGACGGACAGGGACTGCTAGAGAGGGCACAGGGGAGTAAACATCTCTCTTACGAAGAAAGACTGAGATAAACGGGTTGTTTCAGTCTAGAAAAGACTGAGGGGGGGTCTCATAAATGATTATAAATACTTAAAGGCTGGGTGTGAGGAGGAAGGGATCAGTCTTTTTTCAACCCCTTTTCCCAACCCCTTTTCCAACCCCTACCATTTAGTGATTCTATGAAACAATCTCAAGTACATTCAGTGATGATACCACTGCTTTAAAAAGCAATGTGATATTCTAATAAATTATTTATTTAGACAAAAAGTATTTTAAAAGATTAATCAGAATAAAACAAATTAAATTTCAAAGAGTAGAATCTAGACCCCCTACAGTATGATGACACTAAGGATCATATTTTTACCTTGATCCATATAGTGAACTTTCCCCCACTAAAGTTTAAAAATCTTATCGGCTTTTCTAATTGCTCTGTTGTGGCTGGCCTGCCTTATCAAATTACTAAGGCAATGTATCTCAAACATAAAGACGACATCAAATCAATATGAACACTAAGCATTTGTCTTCAAAAGCTATTATTCAAACACAGTTCAACTGAAAGTTCTTAAGAAATAACAAATGTAAGATTAAACAAAGTAATTAATTTTCTTAATAACTGTTAGCCTGTTTAGACTGAAGCTGTAAGTCCACCAAGCCTGCACTATAACTTGTACACCTGAACTAAAGCAAAGTATCATCACAATTAGGATGAAATTAATATGCTAGCTCTTCCCTAAGGAGATTTCCTCCACCTCCACAATTAATTTCCAAGTATGTCAATTGCTATTATTTAATCTGTCAAAAACTAGTGGATCTACATCATCTGTCCTCAAATTCACCACCTGCATGCTGGAAACTACACACATTGAGAATTTCTAATTTGGGCAGCAGACCTACCACTGGCTGTGTTAATACAACTTCACAGCCTCAGGCACCACAGCTCATTTGTCCAACTGTGCATAATTTGCAGAAAGTTCTACTTACCTTCACGCCATTGTGTACTGAGAACTTATCTTTCATGTAGATGATGCAAAATGTATTAGGCAGATATCCTACTAATTGCATTAGTGACAAGGATTTATTTGGCTTGGGAGACTCCAGACAACAACTCAGTGCCTCAGTACCTGACTGAGAAGCAAGAGTGATTGATTAATGCTGTCCTGAACTAATGCACTGAGCCATCTGCTCTGACGCTTGGGTGAAGGGTACATTTCGCACAGCAATAACTCACTAGATGCTTCCTCTTTTGCTGGAATCTTTATTCTTATTCACCTAAGGCATACCATGAAATACAGATACATACACTCATATTACACACTTCAGACAGTTTTCATAATGGCAGATGTACCAAATATTCACATGGGCTTCATCTCTTCTACAATTTCTCTGGAATCTAGTAGAGGTCACAATTACCTATAAAACAATTCTGAAATCTATGATCCGAAAGCTGTATAACTGAACATCCAGGGAGATAACAGTATTACAAGGCTAGTTTGGAGATAAAGCAAAATAATGTTATTTCAGCACAACCACAGCCCACAAGGTGTCTGCATGGAAAGGTGTACAAACTGGACGTGTGTACTTATCAGTTTGGTTACTAAGATGTACCCAGCTTCCAAGAAACTGCAGGAAGAAATCACTGACAGTAATGAATTCGTACAACCATTTGTCTTTACTTGTCACCATCAGAACACGAGTTTAGACAATACATGCTCCTCTGTTGTCTAGGATACTTTGCTGGTGTCATAATCATCCACACCTCTAATAAGCACTTCAAAGAAGGAAGGCAGGCACATTATTTTTAAGAGCCTACTACTTCCTTTTTAACTTTTCAAATGAAGGTATGAAGGCAATTTCATTGGCAGAACTAAACACAAGGTTGGGAGAAAACTTTTAAACTGCACAACATTGCCAGTTTTCTGTAAACACTCCATATAATGCTATCTAAATACTACTCACTCAAAAAGACATGACCAAAAGTCTTTTGAAATAAACAAGAATCTATGTACTAAATCCAACAAGATGTAGTCCCATCACAGTAATCTTTGAATGACCTGTTAGTCCCAGGCCTCTTATGCAAATCTGTTGTTTACGCTACATCAAATAAAAAATGAGTAAAAAAAATTATTGTACCGTAAAGAGTATGTGGCTTACATCTTGCACAGGACCATATGAATAATACACTACCTTTGATTATTTGAAAAGACATATCTGGAAATCACTCACAGTGGAACAGGTAAGGTAAAATTACATCTCAATGCATTAATATATTCCTCATTTTCAGCTAATTCATTCTGTATGTCCAGGTGCTTGAAAGGTATTTTATGAATAAGTGATACAAATTGGTGAAGTAAAGTTTATTTATTTATGGAGAAAGAATTTTCAGATGTATAGTTATACTAGTGGTATGTTCTAAGTAGTTTCCTGATCTCTTCAATAGCAGACTTCTGCATAGTGTCTGCAAACAATTTTATTTAACACCAGAAAAACCTGCTATCACATTTATTTTGCAAGCTTAAGATTTATGGAAATCTTAAAAATTAAGAAAAAGGTCAGGTCTACAAAAGTCAGGATGAAATAAACACTAAGAATCTACTTCCATCACAAATTCTTTATTTCAAAATGGAGCTATTAGCTTTGTCCTTGTTTTACTATATTTGGACAGATACAAAGTAGGGCTTTCATATATCAGAAATCAAACATATGGAATATAAGGCATTAGATGTTTATCAGAATAGGATAAATAGGCATTTGGAGCTAATTACTGCACAGCCTGTTTTGGCATGTAACAACACCAAACAGCAGAATTATTGAAGTTTGTCCACTTACTTTCCACCAGAGTTCAAAAGCATAAAAGGAATCGTTACAGAAAATGTGACTGTTTATCTGAGCCCTCTCCACAGTACCTCTGAATAATTTCTTTGAAAGAAGACTTGTTGCTATTAAACTATTTTTGCACTAAGGGTTCAAACTAGCTTCAGTAGAGGGTTAGGATTGTTTGTTCTGAAACTAGAGGAGTACATAGCTCCAAATATGTATTTATCCTATTCCAATAAACAAATAATGCATTATATTCCATACTTTTGACTTTATAAAGGAGCTCAATCACCAACCCATATGTCCAGCAACAGCATTACAAGATTGCCACACAATGACACTGATCAACGTGGCTGGGCATAAAGAAAGACCATTACCTTGACAGCAATTCTAGAGAGCACAGTCAAGAGTATGTTCCTTCCAGGTCTTTCCCTTCCAGATCTGTATTGGGCCTGTAATCAACTCAGAAAAACACTACAGCAATAGGCATCTTCAAAATAATCATGTCAATAGACCACTTCAAGCAACATTTTGGGAAAGAAATGCTATTCATTACTGTCCTCCTCCATTTCTGGCTATACTAGAGCTCTCTCAATGACGGTAACTACCAGATGAGAAAGGAAAGGTCCTACCTCTGGACCCACTTACACTCTGTATATGCCTACTGCATTCAACATGTACAAATCTGAAAGATACTGTGAGACGCAAATTTTCTAACATTAAATCAGGTCACTACTATTTCATCTATCATCTACTGCAGTGAAGTATTGAACTGACCAAGCCTCTGTGAGTTGTGTAACTAAGTCTCAGAATTTTTATTTTTCTTAAACTGAATCAAACTAAATAAAAATTAACTCATTCATTCTACAAGTGAAATTTTAACAGCCACTGACTGTAGAATTGGCTGTAATCAACCATCAAGTAATCTATAAAGAAAATAGAACATTTTGTTTTACAAATCTCTCCATATAGTTACTTTGATATGAAAATATTATATTCTAATAAAAATATATCATTTTCTATGATTCTGTCTCAATCTGTACAATGTTTAAAAATAGTCCCTATATAGGTAATTAAAAAGAGCTCTTCTCAAGGAAGTTACTTGAGTAACATCAAACTATGACAGCTACATACTCCTCTAGTTTTCTAGCAAACTCAATCAGCACACTGTCATACTGTGTCGAATACTTTTCCTCAATATTATTTCATTTTCAAAATTCACCTCTCTTTGAAGGCCTAGCCTCTCCATCCAGTTGCTAATCTCAGTGAGCGCATAAATAACAGAAGACAAACATGGAAAGTCCTAACCCGCTATTGAAGATAGTCAGTGGCATACACTACACAAAATACAGCCTATGACACTGAGTGCTGTGTGGGCTCAGCACAGAAGACAGACAAAAGGATCATATATTATGACATCAGTGACTACAATTTATTTTTAGATTATTACAGTACAAATCTGAACATTCCTATCTAGAGACCGTTCCAGCATGTGGTCATGCATTCGGTTTGAATTAGGCAGGCTGCTGGTATAGTCCCAATGGAAAAGCCAGTGGACTGCTTCTACTCAGATCCTCATGTAAGCTATGCGTGCAAGCCATAAAGTAACCCTGTTTCACACATACCTATTTGTAATGCTAAAACTCATCCTCTTTAGTTTGCATGGGTTAAAGAGGGAGAAGCTTGCCTGTAACATCTGCAGAATAATTCCTAGATTTTAAATTCAGTCACTGTCTATAAATTGTATTTTTCAACTTTCTCTACCCTTATATCCAAGTTGTGAAATGTTGGTTAGCTTTGTGCCTTATCTCTTTGCAAGTAATTTTCCAATAATATTGTTTTCCTCCGCTATTTTCCAATAATCGGTTTTCCTCCACTAGGCAGCAAAATATTTTTTTACTCTGATTTTTTGTGTTTTTTTATTGGTGCTTCTTTTTTCTTTCAAACCAATTTCAGAACTACTAAAATCAATACAATGAGAAGCAGAGAACTATTAAAAGGTGAGAGAGTTGAGTACATAACCCTGTCAGGTGCAAGGATCGAAATGGCTCACAGCATAAATGCTTTGCAAAGATTGCCTCAGAGCACCTGACTTGAACTGTGACAGTAAATAGCTGCAGTTGGACATGACAGACATATATCGATTTGTGCAACATTTTGGTTTTATTAGATTTTTCTTTTTTTAAAGACTCTCAGCCTTACAATTCAGTGCACATAACTAACCAATCTTACTTATGCAGAAGATACATGGAATCTCAATGACAAGTCTTCAAGTGACAGAATGGCTAAATTATATGCTGGTTAAAGTATGATGCCTGTTCCTGTCCTACCTAGGTGGAGTAGTTCTTTACACTATGTGATTTAGCTACCAAATAGCAGCATGCATGTTTGAAAGGCCAAGAGGAGGCTGTATTGAGAACTTGTCAAAAACAAATGTGCAAAAATGTCTATCCAGTAGTCAGTAAATATTCCTTGAATCACTCTTTTATTAAAAAAATAAAAATCAAACAGCTCATCATTTCTATATGATATCTTTAATACAAAGCTTCAGCCAAACAGCTTTTCTTCCTGCCTCTTGCCTTAATTTCTATATGACAGGTCTTCAGCTGAAAGATGCTGACTGACGTTTTTATCAAACGTAAAAAGTATCAGCTGAATGTTCTGAACAAGAACATGGGATCAAGTCAGATGATAAAGTCTTTCTAAGAATAAAAAATATATAGGATAGCACAGCATCTCCAGTAAACCTAGGGTTTGCCACTTTTACTCCTTTAATCCAGTTGGCCTGCTTTATTCAAGTTATGAGACTTGCTTTTGCTTGCCTGCATTGTGATGCCATTATAGGAAATGACACTTCATGACTGATCACTGCACTTTGCTGATCAAGAAAAAACACTCAGAATTTTTTAATTTACAGTCTACATGTTTGTAACGCAGCACTGCATTTTAAAACAATATTAGGCAACTAATCTGTCCCTCCAGAAATGTTGAAGGAAAAAATGTATTTTCTTGTGTGCACCCTTGTTTTTCAGTAGAGACCAAACCGAAGGGACACTTAAATTCTTTAAAAAAAAACCAAACAAACTTTGAATTAGAATCCTCCTTGCACGAACGCGTTTTAGAATTTCACTTTTAGTACATGGTATGAGTTAATAGGTTGTACTAACACACAGCATACCAACAGTAACTGCACCTACATGACATACATGCATTGTGACTACAGAACAGAGAGAGCAGTAACGGTTGTACAAAAGGGTAGTAATTTTTAAGATGATGAGTAGTCAGAATTAAACTTAATTTTATATTATTCTCTGAAAAGCACATGCCATCATAGATACTTCTGTCTCAGTTAAAAGGAATATTTTCATGTTCCTAATCTTTCATGAGTCATTGTAATATGATTCATAAGACAATACATGCAACCCTCTACTCAGCAGTAGAAGTGTTTATAGGTGATATTAAAAATGTAATATCACATATTTTGCAAGTAAAATTAAAATAAAATGCAGGGTTCACCTGACATACGAGATTAGATCACTCCTACAAAGCAAAGATGTGTTCCCAAAAATTATTTAATGTTAGTGGAATTACTCCTTTTCTTAGGGTAACAGACAATTTTGTTTATCTCTGTAGTGCAAATAGATCTTCATATACCCATTTTTGCATAACCACTTGTAAAGTCAATTAATCTTTTCTTTCCCATCACCTATACACACATACATAATCATGTAATTAACATTATTTATCATTAAAAATCAAACATCGATCAAGAATTGTATAGGTGTTTGCATTCGACATTGACCATACCGGGCTAGAGGGGTCTTTTTTTTTTTTTTCTGCTAGTGTTTTGGGTTTAAACACTAAACATCTTAACTTGCATATGCGCTTCTGCCATCCTTAAGGCAAGCAGAACGAAACCTGCCGTAGCGGAAAGCTGAACAGAGACACCTGGCACCACACTTCAAACGCCAGAGCCCCGGCCTGTTGCACTACTACGGCGCTCTCAACCCAGGCTGTCACGTCCTACCTGTCAACCAACCGCTGATGCGCTGCTTCCTGCATCAGCCTGCTCTCTGCGAGTTCTGCACCGCTACCTCCAAACTCCGCACGTTTTACCACCTCTTGGCTCTCACCCCACCCAGGGCCGGATTAACTCGCTTCCAGACGTCCCTTCCCCGATCGCTGTTCCTCTGCTGCGCGGGCGCCTCCGCTTCCGCTGCCGGCCTCCACTCGGTCGCCAGGCGCGGGACTGCCCCGCGGCGGATGCGCGGCCCTGCGGTGCGGTTGGAAGGGTCCGCACCGCCACCTGGCGGTCGCGCTCCGCCACCGCCGCGCTAGCATCCCCCCGCAAACTTCTCTCCCTACCACGCCGAGAGCCCTAACCGGCTAAGTTTCCCGGCAGCGACGCCATCTATTCTTAGCCTCGCTCAAGGCACGACGGCGGGACACCCGCCCCGCTTCCCTAGCCCCTCCGTATCGGCTACGCAGGTGCGCGCCTTTCCCGCGCCGACGGAAATGGGGGGGGAGGAAGGGGGGGGGGTTTGAATTGTGGATGCCGGTTCCCTTTTCCCCCCACCCCCCACGCTCCCGTCTCTCTCTGATGGGCGTCCATGAGGGCAGCTGCAGCGGGGCCGCCCCCGCTCCCTAGGGCGGTGGTGGTAAAGCTGTCGGCGGCTTCTCCGCTGAGGAAGGGGTAAAACCGCGGCAGCCACCGCCGCGCCTCACGCCGACAACCCCCGCCTCGCCCACCCCCGCCCCAGCTTTGCAGAGAAGCCGATTTACTGTCAAGA
>VWZI01014413.1:0-13845 GCA_013396835.1 Psilopogon haemacephalus
TGAGCTTTGAGCTCCCTTCCAACCTAAACCATTCTATGATTCCAACCTCTAAGGTTCTGTGATTCTGTAGTGAGGTACCTAAAACCAGACTCAGTATTTGAGGGGCAACCTCACTGAGTGACTCCATTGAATGAGCAGATGTGGAAATAAAACTGTGCTGCAGAATTTGTCATCTATGGGACTGTTCAGTTTCATAGATTCATAGAATGGTTCAGGTTGGAAGAGAGCTCAAAGCTGACCTAGTTCCAACCCTCCTGTGCCATAGGCAGGGACACCTCCCACTAGAACAGGTCGCTCAGGGCCTCAAGTTTGGAGAGAAGGCTCCAAAGAGACTTTATTGTGACCTTTCAGTATCTTAAAGGGGCCTACAAGAAAACTGAGGAGGGACTTTTTAGGGTGTCAGGTTGTGATAGACTTGGGGGAATGGAACAAAGCCAGAAATGGGAAGATTCAGAGTGGATGTCAGGAAGAAGTTCTTCAGCATGAGGGTCGTGAGACCCTGGAATGAGTTGCCCAGGGAGGAGGTTGGGGCCACATCCCTGGAGGTGTTTTTGGCCAGGCTGGCTGAGGCTGTGGGCAGCCTGATCTAGGGTAGGGTGTCCCTGGGCATGGCAGGGGGGTTGAAACTGGCTGATCCTTGTGGTCCCTTCCAACCCTGACTGATTCTAGGATTCTGTGATCCTGAAGACACTCACGGTCAGGCTTGACAAGACTCTGGGCTACCTGATCCAGTTGTGGAAGTTGGTCTAGATGACCTCTGGAGGTCCCTTCCAACCCAAACCGTTCCATGGTTATTTTGGCTCCTTAATCTGAAAACCTGATTGACAGCACTCCAGAAACATTCCCACTTATTGCTAATCTCTCATTGCTTTTTTTTCCTTTTCTTTTTTTTCTCTCTCTCCTCAGCTGGCACCAGAAAACACTCTGATGTCCTTCCAGAAGGCAGTGGAACAGAAGATATATGGAGTCCAAGCTGATGTCATACTAAGGTAAATTGGTGCTTGGTCTGAGATGTTCTGTGGATGATCCAAGCTACATTGGTGGATCTGTCCTGGCGTACAGCAGGAAAAGCGTGGCCAGAAAGTCTATGGAGGTTCTGATCTCCCTCTGCTCTGCTCTGCTGAGATCACAACTGCAATACTGTGGCCAGTTTGGGGCTCCCCAGTGCAGCAGAGACAGGGACCTGCTGGAGAGAGTCCAGCAGAGAGCCACCAGGGTGAGTGGGGGACTTGAGCATCTCCCCTGTGCAGAGAGCCTGAGAGCCCTGGGGCTGTTTAGTCTGGAGCAGAGAAGGCTGAGAGGAGATGTGAGCAATGTCTCTGCCTAGCTGAGGGGTGGGTATCAAGTGGAGGGGGCCAAGCTCTTTTGGGGGGTGCACAGCAAAGAGTCAAGGAGCAATGCAAACTGGAAGAGAGAAGATTTCAGCTCACCATGAGGAGAAACTTCTTTGGTGTGAGGGTGGCAGAAGCCTTGTGCAGGCTGCCCAGAGTGGTTATGGAGTCTCCTTTCCAACCCCACCTGGCTCCATTCCTGTGTGGAGCACCCTAAGGGACTCTGCTTTGTCAGAGAGGTGGGACTGGATGACCTCTGGAGGTCTCTTCCAACCTCTAATATTCTGCATCTCCTCCCTGATGTATGTCTGGTAGTTGCTGGTCTTTCCAATGTAAAGAGACTCTTTACTGTCTCCATTTGTAATGCCCAGACGCTGCTAATTGTTCCACTGAGATGATTAAGGATGAGGTTGCCCAGATGGAGCAATCTTTGCCATCTTCATTTGCTGGAGCAATTTTGTCATCTTCATTTGGAGGAAGACTGTGCCTTATCCTAGGGCTTACTTTATTGCAGCAAAAGAGTGAGACACTGGCACGGGGTGCCCAGGGAGGTTGTGGCTGCTCCCTCCCTGGAGGTGTTGAAGGCCAGGTTGGATGAGGCCTTGAGCGACCTGTTCTAGTGGGAGGTGTCCCTGCCTATGGCACAAGGGGGGTTGGAACTGGATGATCTTTGAGGTCTCTTCCAACCTAAACCATTCTATGATTCTATGATTCTAAAACACAGAGCCTGCTTTCCAGCCTGCTTTGGAGTCAGCTGCCCCTGGGAAGAGGCAGAATCTCTTCCCAGTGTGGGGAGTGGATGAAGGTCACTGTGGGAGGATGAAGTACGAGTTGGGATGCAGGTGATACTATTCTGCTCCTTTCCAAAACGAGTTCCTTAACTCCTGTGCAAGGGCATCTACCTGACTGTCCAGGCTGACTTGGCTCATGTTCCTTCCAGCAGCGTTGGCCAAGCAGAAAGGTGGACTTCTGAGAGCTGGAAAAGATCACAGGCTCACAGGATGTTAGGGGTTGGAAGGGAACTCCAGAGATCATTGAGTCATACCCCACAGCTAGAGGAGGGCCAGAGAATCTAGCTCAGGGCACACAGGAACATATCCAGATAGGGCTGGAAAGTCTCCAGAGAAGGAGACTCCACAGCCTCTGGACAGCCTGTGCCACTGCTCTATCAACCTCACAATGAAGTTCTTCCTCATGCTGAGGTGGAATTCCCTGTGCTGTAGTTCCCATCCATTGCTCCTTGCCACAGGGCACACATGAGCAGAGCCTGTCCCTTTCTCTACCTTCTTGACCCCCCAGCCCTCAGATATTTGCATCCATTTATTAGGTCCCCTCTCAGTCTTCTCCTCTCCAGCCCACACAGCCCTGGGTCCCTCAGCCTCTCCTCACAGGGCACTGCTCCAACCCCTTCAGCATCTTCCTGTGCTGCAGAAATTTCCTGTGCTGCAGTTTCCATCCATTGCCTCTTGTCCTATCCCAGGGCACAACTGAGCAGAACCTGTTTCCTCCCTCAGATATTGGTAGACATTGATTAAATCACCTCTAAGTCTTCTCTTAACCAGCCCAAACAGCCCCAGCTTCCCCACTTCTCCTCACAGGGCAGTGTTCCAGCCCCTTCAGCATCTTCACAGCCCTCCCCTGGACTCTCTCCAGCAGATCCCTCTCCCTCCTGACCTGGGGAGCCCAGAACTGGCTGCAGTATTGAAGGTGAGGTCTCAGCAGGGCATAGTAAAAGGGGAGGAGAACCTCCCTCCATCTGCTGGCCTCACTCTTCTTAATGCCCCCCAGGGCCCATTGGCCTTCTTGGCCACCAGGGCACATTGCTGTGCCATGGAGAACTTCTTGTCCACCAGCACTCCCAGCTTCTTCTCCACAGGCCTGCTTTCCATGAGCACTTCTCCTTTCCCCCATCTCCTTGGCTCACCTCCATTCATTTCCTGGGTGCCTCTGGTTTTGGAAAGCTTTCATGGACTTGTTGCTTGTGGTGCAGTAAGATCCAGAGGGCTCAGCAGAGATCTGGTCCCCTGTGGTGCTTTGGTGCCTCCTTAAACATATTTTGAGACATATTCTGAGTCCAGGACTGAAGGCATTATTCCAGGCTCACAAGGGCAAACTCGATGATCTTAAGGGTCTCTTCCAACCAATGCCTCTCCTCACAGGGCACTGGAAAGACCCAAGAGCTTTCCTTGTTGTCACCCATAGAATCATAGAATGGTTTATGTTGGAAGAGAAGTCAAAGCTCAGCCAGTTCCAACTCCCCTGTGCCATAGGCAGGGACACCTCCCACTGGACCAAGTCACTCAAGGACTCATCTAGCCTGGTCTTGAACACCTCCAGGGACAAGATGAAAAAGGGAGCCAGTGTGAACCTCATGAGGTTCAACAAGGCCAAGTGCAAGGTCCTGCAGCTGGGTCGAGGCAATCCCAAGCACCAATCCAGGCTGGGCAGTGCCTGGCTGGAGAGCAGCCCTGAGGAGAGGGACTTGGGGGTGCTGGTGGAGGAGAAGCTCAACATGAGGCAGCAGTTTGCACTTGCAGCCCAGAAAGCCAAGCAGAGCCTGGGCTGCAGCAGGAGCAGTGTGTGCAGCAGGGCCAGGGAGGTGATTCTCCCCCTCTGCTGTGCTCTGCTGAGACCCCACCTGGAGTACTGCATCCAGTGCTGGAGCCCCTGGGACAAGAGGGATGTGGAGATGCTGGAGAGTGTCCAGAGAAGGGCCACGAGGATGCTGAGAGGGCTGCAGCACCTCTGCTGTGAGCACAGACTGAAAGAGTTGGGGCTGTGCAGGCTGGAGAAGAGGAGGCTCCCAGGGGACCTTCTTGTGGNTCCCTTCCAACCTTGACTGATTCTATGATTCTTTGAAGCTGCCTTCCAACTCAACTCATGCTATGCATGTCGAGTGCCCTGTAGGATTTCCACGCTGCGCTTAAGGCTTAGCAGTGCCTGCTGATGTCCTGCTGGGAGTTGTTAAGACACCAGCTCCTACCTCCCTTAACCACTCACATCCTCTTAATTCTGCACTTCTTTAGCATATTTTCTTTCTTTTTTTTTTTGTGTGTGCTTTTAAAAACTGTCTTTATTAACAGCCCTCCTGACGGCAGCAGGGTGCTGTGCTGCTGAGCCTGCTGCTGCTTGTGTCAACCACTCTCTTTTGGCTGGAGAAGGCTTTGGCACAGTGTATGCTAGAAACAGCAAGCAAAGCTGCCAGCCACTTTCCTGATGAGGGAACTTCTGCAGGCAAGGGTAAAGCTGAGGCAGTGTTTGCTCCATCAGAAGGCCAAGCACATCCTGGGATGCAGCAAACGATGCATTGGCAGCAGATGCAGAGAGGAGATTCTGCCGCTTGGCTCCGCTCTGGGGAGAGCTCACCTGGAGTGCTGCATCCAGCTCTGGAGCCCTCAACACAGCAAGGACATGGAGCTGATGGAACAGCTCCAGAGGAGAGCCAGGAGAAAGATCAGGGAGACCTTGGAGCAGCTCTCCTATGAGGACAGGCTGAGGGAGCTTAGCTGGGGTTGTTCAGCCTGCTAAAGAGAAGGCTCCAGGGAGACCTTTGAGCATCCTGCCAGGAGCTGAAGGGGGCTACAAGAAGGCTGCAGAGAGACTGTTTGCAAAGGGCTGCAGGGACAGGACAAGGGCAATGGCTTCAAAGTAGAGCAGGGCAGATTGAGATTGGATGTGAGGAACAAGTTATTTACTATGAGGGTGCTGGAACACCCTCTCAGGAGGGTTGCTGATGGAGTGTGTCTAGAAGAGGGTCATGAGAATGATCAGGGGGTTGGAGCAGCTCTGCTAGGAGGACAGGCTGAGGGAGTTGGGGGTGTGCAGCCTGGAGAAGAGAAGACTACAGGGCAACCTAACATCAGCCTGCCAGTACCTGAAGAGGGCTACAAGAAGGATGGAGAGAGACTGTAAAGGCCTACAGGGACAGAATGAGGGCAATGACTTCAAAGTAGAGCAGGCCAGATTGAGATTGGATGTAAGGAACACGTTATTTACTATGAGGGTGCTGGAACACTACATCAGGTTGCTCAGGAGGGTTGCTGATGGAGTTAGAATTATAGAATGGTTTAGGTTGGAAAAGACCTCAAAGATCATCCAGTTCCAAACCCCCTGTGCCATAGGCAGGGACACCTCCCACTAGATCAAGTCACTCAAGACCTCATCCAGCCTGGCCTTGAACACCTCCAGGGAGGGAGCAGCCACAGCCTCCCTGGGCAACCTGTTCCAGTGTCTCACCACCCTCACTGTGAAGAACTTCCTCCTAACATCCCCTTTAAATCTCCCCTCTGCCAGTTTGAACCCCTTCCCCCTCATCCTGTCATTACAAGACCTTGTGAACAGCCCCTCCCCAGCCTTCCTGTAGACCCCCTGGAACACTGCAACAGGTTGCCCAGGAGGGACATGGAATGGGTCTAGAAGAGGGCCATGATAATGGTCAGGTGGTTGGAGCAGCTCTGCTACAAGGACAGACTGAGAGCTGGGGATGTTTTGCCTGGTAAAGAGAAGGCTCCAGGGAGACCTAACAGCAGCCTGCCAGGAGCTGAATTGGGCTACAAGAAGGCTGCAGAGAGACTGTTTGCAAAAGCCCTTTCATGGCAGTTTTGATAGTTGGGAACCTTTGCATCTTGCTGAAAGCCTCTGATCATCAAGCTGAGAGGCTGTGGATGACCTTGGTCTATTAGCAATTCGAGAGTAGTGAGGCCCTAATGAGGCCACTTCTGGGCTGTTGTGCCCAGTTCTGGGCTTCCCAGTTCAAGAGAGACTGGGAAGTATTGGAGACAGTCCAGTGGAGGCTACAAAGATGCTGAGGAGCCTGGAGAAGCTCTGTGAGGAGGAGAAGAGCAGCCCCAGAGGGGATCTGTTCAATGCTCAGCAAGAGCTAAAGTGTGGGGACTGAGAGGATGGGGCCAGACTCTTCTCAGTGATGCCCAACGACAGCACAAGGAGCAATGGGCACAAACTGGAGCAAATGAGGTTCCACCTCCATAGGGAAAAAAAACTTCCTTCCTGTTAGGGTGCTGGAGGCCTGGAGCAGGCTGCCCAGAGAAGCCTCCTTCTCTGGAGAGCTTCCAGCTCCACCTGGCTATTGTGATCCTGGGCAAGCTGCTGTGGGTTGTCTCTGCTTTAGCAAGGGTGGGTTGGGCTGGGTAATCTTCAGAGGTCCCTTCCAAACCCTCCCATTCTATGATTCTGTGACTGCAAACGTTTAGCAGGTATCTAAGACACCTTAATTCCTCTGCTTGCTTCTCATCCCAACTGCCCTTAGGGATCCTGGAGACCTGTTCAGCTGACTGAGATCCTCAGAATGATTTTTCATGTGAAGCAGTGGGATCATAGAATCATAGAATGGTTTAGGTTGGAAAAGACCTCAAAGATCATCCAGTTCCAACCCCCCTGTGCCATAGGGAGAGACACCTCCCACTAGAACAGGTTGCTCAAGGACTCATCCAACCTGGTCCTGAACATGTCCAGGGAGGTTGTGGAGCACAGAAGCACAGAATGTGATCCTTGATCACATTCTGTGCTTCTGTGCTCCACAACCTCCCTAGGCAACCTGTGCCAGTGTCTCACCACCCTCACTGCAAACAACTTCCTCCTAACATCCGCTTTCAATCTCCCCTCTGACACTTTAAACCCATTCCTCCTCCTCCTGTCATTACAAGACCTTGTCAATAGTCCCTCCCCAGCCTTCCTGTAGTCCCCTTCAGATCCTGGAAGGCCACTCCAAGTTCTCCTGACAGCCTTCTCTTCTCCAGGCTGCACAGCCCCAACTCTCTCAGCCTGTCCTCACAGCACAGCTGCTGCATCCCTCTCAGCATCTTGGTGGCCTCCTCTGGACTGTGCTGGATGTTGGAATGGGAGCAGGCATTTCTCCAGCTCCATGGATGTGGTTTGTGCACCTCCACCTGTAATGGGACCTCTGTCTGTCTTTGCAGCTACGATGGAGTTCCCTTTCTGATGCACGACCAGACACTCAGAAGAACAACAAACGTGGAGGAGGTGTTCCCAGAGAGGGCCTACGACCACTCCTCCATGTTCAACTGGACTGACCTGGAAAAACTCAATGCTGGAGAGTGGTTCCTGAAGGTGTGTATGTCCCCGAGGAGCCTGCTGGGGAGCCACAGCCATGGGATGAAAGCTCACACCTAAACCTTTGAGGTGGAATCAGCAAAGAGGAAAAGGAAGCCCCCACCAGGTACTGGAAGGCTACTATAAGGTCTAATGATGGTTGCACTTGATGATCTTCAAGAGCTCTTGCAACCAAAACCATTCTATTAATTGAGATGATGGTTGGTTTTAATGATCTTCAAGGGCTCTTGCAACCAAAACCATTGTATGAAATGAGATGATGGTTGGTTTTGATGATCTCAGCCTGGAGAAGAGAAGGCTTCAAGGAGACCTTATAGTAACCTTTCAGTATCTGAAGGGGGCCTACAGGAGGGCTGGGGAGGGACTGTTCACAAGGTCTTGTAATGACAGGACGAGGAGGAATGGGTTCAAACTGGCAGAGGGGAGATTTAAAGGGGATGTTAGGAGGAAGTTCTTCACTGTGAGGGTGGCAAGAGACTGGAAGAGGTTGCCCAGGGAAGTTGTGGCTGCTCCCTCCCTGGAGGTGTTGAACGCCAGGCTGAATGAGGTGTTGAGCATCCTGATCTAGTGGGAGGTGTCCCTGCCTATGGCACAGGGGGGTTGGAACTGGATGATCTTTGAGGTCTCTTCCAACCTAAACCATTCTATGATTCTATGATCTTCAAGGGCTCTTCCAAACAAAACCATTGTATGAAATGAGATGATGGTTGCACTTGATGACCTTCAAGAGCTCCTCCAACCAAAGCCATTCTTTTAATTGAGATGATGCTTGGTTTTGATAATTTTCTAAGGCTCTTTCAACCAAAACCATTGTATGAAATGAAATGATGGTTGGACTTGATGATCTTCAAGGGCGTTTCCAACCAAAACCATTCTATGAAATGAGATGATGGTTGGTTTTGATAATCTTCTAAGGCTCTTCCAACCAAAACCATTGTATGAAATGAGATGATGGTTGGTCTTGATCTTCAAAGCCTCTTCCAACCGAAACCATTGTGTAAAATGAGATGGACTTCCTACCACACTTTGCTTTTGGTAAGGACCTGTGACCTCTCCATGGGAAGGTGAACTGAGGCAGAAAGCAAGCTCATCAAGTATAGGTGTCAGCATCCCCCACTGTTGCCAGGATGGGATGGAAAATGCCTTCAGCTGTACTGGGGGAGTCTGGGCTTGGTGACACTAATGCCAGGGTTACCTTTGCTTTCAGGACGACCCTTTCTGGACAGTTGGGTCTCTCTCAAGGTCTGACTACTTGGAAGCTGCCAACCAGTCAGTCTGCAAGCTGGCAGATATGCTAGAGGTGATCAAGGACAACACATCACTCATCCTCAACTTCCAGGACCTGCCAGCAGCTCATCCCTACCACAGCACATACATCAACATCACCCTGGAAACCATCCTGGCATCAGGAATTCAGCAGCACTCTGTGAGTCCTGAGGGCTTGGTTTGGTCTTTCCCAAACTGTCCTTTTTGTGGGTTTCCCAATGCCATTTCATGCCAAGGAGTCATGCTGAGGAGGATGTGGCCTCCAGGCTGATGGTTCCATGCCCACCATACAGAATCACAGAACCTTAGAGGTTAGAAGGGACCTCCAGAGATCAGCCAGTCCAACCTCCCGGACAAAGCAGCATCCCCTAGGATACTCCACAAAGGAATGAAGCCAGGTTGGAAAGCCTCCAGAGAAGGAGACGCCACAACCTCTCTGGGCAGCCTGCTCCAGGCCTCCACCACCCTCATAACAAAGAACTTTCTCCTCCTCTCAAGCTGAAACCTTCTCTCTTCCAGTTTGCATCCATTGCTCCTTGGCTTCTTGCTGTGCACTCCTCAAAAGAGCTCCTCCACTTGACCCCCACCCCTCAGCTAGGCAGAGACATTGCTCAGATCTCCTCTCAGCCTTCTCTGTTCCAGACTAAACAGCCCCAGGGCTCTCAGGCTCTCTGCACAGGGGAGATGCTCAAGTCCCCCACTAGACCTGGTGGCTCTCTGCTGGACTCTCTCCATCAGGTCCCTGTCTCTGCTGCACTGGGGAGTCCCAAACTGGCCACAGTATTGCAGGTGTGGTCTGAGCAGAGCAGAGTAGTGGGAGAGAAGAACCTCCAGCTAGTGACAGGACTAGGGGGAATGGAGTAAAGCTGGAGGTGGGGAGATTCAGAATGGACGTGAGGAGGAAGTTCTTCAGCATGAGAGTGGTGAGAGCCTGGAATGGGTTGCCCAGGAGGTGGTTGGGGCCACATTGCTGGAGGTGTTTGCAGCCAGGCTGGCTGGGGCTGTGGTCAGCCTGATCTAGGGTAGGGTGTCCCTGGGCATGGCTCGGGGCAGGGGGTGTGTGGAACTGGTTGATCTTTGTGGTCTCTTCCAACTCTGACTGATTCTAGGATTCTATGTTTCTATGATTCATAGAATCATAGAATAGTTTAGGTTGGAAGAGACCTCAAAGATCATCCAGTTGCAACCCCCTGCCATGGGCAGGGACACCTCCCACTACATTCTATGATTCTATGATTCTGTGATTCCATGATTCCATGATTCTCTTCTCTTTCTGACCCCTTGGTTTTAATACTGAGGCCCTAAGTGTCTCCTCGACAATTGGTATGACGAAGGAGGTTGGCTGCAGAACTTCCTCCCATCGCCAGCTTCCTGGACCAACTTTGTCATCCCCATGCTGTGTCTCCCTCCCTCCACAGGTGATGTGGCTGCCAGAGGTGGAGAGGCAGCTGGTCAGACAGATTGCTCCAGGTTTCCAGCAGACTTCTGGCCTCAAGCTGGATGCAGAGCGCATGAGGGAGAAGGGCATCGCCAAACTCAACCTGCGCTACACCAAGGTCACCAACGAGGATGTCAGGTATGGTGAGGCCACCTGGGGATCATGCTTTAGAATAGAATAGGATAGGGTAGAATAGAATAGGATGGGATAGAATAGAATAGGACAGAATAGAATTGGATAGGCTAGAATAGGATAGAACAGAACAGAACAGAATAGGATAGAACAGAACAGAATAGGATAGAATAGGATAGAATAGAATAGAATAGGATAGCATAGAATAGGATAGGATAGAATAGAATAGAATAGAATAGAATAGAATAGAATAGAATAGAATAGAATAGAATAGAATAGAATAGAATAGAATAGAATAGAATAGAATAGAATAGAATAAGACAGGTTGGAAGAGACCTCCAAGCTCATCCAGTCCAACCTAGCAGCCAGCTTTAGCCAATGGCACTAAGTGCTCCACCCAGACTTTGCTTGAACACCTCCAGGGATGGTGACTCCACCACCTCCCTGGGCAGCCCATTCCAATGCCAATCACTCTCTCTGGGTAGGACTTCTTCCTAATATCCTCTCCTCCTTGGAGGTGCTCAAGGCCAGGCTGGATGAGGCCCTGAGCAACCTGCTCTGGTGGAAGGTGTCCCATGGGGCAGGGAGGATAGAACTAGATGATCTTTAAGGTCCTTTAATGATCTTTAATGGTCCCTCAACCATTCTATGACTTCTCCGTTTGGAATCTGCTAACCTGTGGTAGATGTCTACAGCTCTGTACCTCCTGGTGTCCAGTGTGCATGCCTGGCCCAGCAGCAGCTTTTCTGCTCATCCCAAGCTGTCTTATCTCCACAAAGGTATCTTTTCAGAATGGATTTCTTCTTGAAAGCTTGAGCTGTGCAAGATTTCTCCTTACCCATCACCACGAGGCTGGATCTTGTGGCCAGGAGGGCAAATGCTATTCTGGGGTGGATTAGAAGGGCTGTGATTAGTAGGTGCAGAGAGATTCTCCTGCTCATCTACTCTGCCCTAGTGAGGCTACATCTGGAATATTGTGTCCGGTTCTGGGCCCTTCAGTTCAAGAAGGAACTCAAGGAACTGGTTGAGAGAGTCCAGCACAGAGCCATAAAGATGATGAAGGGAGTGCAACATCTTCCTTAGGAGGAGAGCCTGAGGGAGCTGGGATTTGGAGCTTGGAGAGAAGGAGCTTGAGGGCTGCCCTTGTTCATGTTGATAAAGAGGTGCAGGGTGAGTGCCCAGAGGCTGCAGCCAGGCTCTGCTGGGTGATGCTTAATGCCAGGCCAAGGGGCACTGGGTGGAAGCTGAGGTATAGGAAGTTCCATGCAAACATGAGGAGGATTTTTTCCCCTGTGATGGTGCCAGAAGACTGGAACAGGCTGCCCAGGGTGGTTGTGGAGTCTCTCTCTCTGGAGATACTGCAGAACTACCTGGATGTGTTCCTGTGTGATCTGGTGTAGGTGATGCTGCTCTGGCAGGGTGCTTGGACTGGATGAGCTCTTGAGGTCCCTTCCAGGATTCCCAGGAGCTGGCTCTGGTGATTCCACAGGCTGATTTGGCAGATCATAGAATCATAGAATGGTTTAGGTTGGAAGAGACCTCAAAGATCATCCAGTTGCAATCCCCCTGTGCCATAGGCAGGGACACCTCCCACTAGATCAGGATGCTCAAGACCTCATCCAGCCTGGCCTTGAACACCTTCAAGAAGGGAGCAGCCACAACCTCCTTGGGCAACCTGTTCCAGTGTCTCACCAGATAATGATCCTTTTGGAAATACCAATATATGAATCTTCTGATTCTTATTACGTTGTCAGCTCTGGACAAGAAGTGAAGGCTTCTCACACCAGGTGTGGTGCTTTTACTCCCAGGAGCTGTTTCATCCTCATTAGCAGCTGCCCTTTGCTTCTGCTCATCTGCTCCACAGCTGCTACCACAGGATTTTGATCAGCCCGAAGCTTGGATGTGCTCGGAGAAGTTTCTCTTTGCAGAGGATTCACTCCTTTCATTCCTGTCCTCTCTCAGCTATTTCAGCTGGTCACATCTCCCCTTTTAATGAGACTGGCACAGCATGAGGCTTCTCTCCTCCTGCTCGAGCCTGTGTTTGAACCATGCAGTCAGTGGGTGAGCTCCTTTCTCAGAAAGGGTGGAATGGTTCTACTCCAGTCAAGCCCTTTCTAATGTTCAAAGTTGACTTTTTGTTCTTTCCCAAAGAAATCCTTGAAAATGAAATAGGTTTGCAGGTTAAAAATATCATGAAAGGAACTTTTTTCTTGGGCTGGAAATGGGGAGGAGCTGATCCCATAGCTGTTGGAGAACCTGGTCCTGCTCAAAGGGATCCAATGATGTCTTTCCATGGTTCCCAGCAATGGGTCTGGGTGCTCACCCTTAAAATCAGCTCCATGCTTCACCTGCAGGATAATTCCTGCCTGGTTTTCACCTATTTGCTCTGTCTCATGGAAAGGATCATATGATAGGAGGTTAGAGCCAGGTGGGTCTCTTCCCCCTAGTAAGAAGTGAACCAGAGGAAACAGCCTTAAGTTGCATCAGAGGAGGTTAGAGCCAGGTGGAGCTTGGTCTCTTCCCCCTAGTAAGAAGTGAACCGGAGGAAACAGCCTTAAGTTACTTCAGAGGAGGTTAGAGCCAGGTGGAGCTTGGACTCTTTCCCCTAGTAAGAAGTGAACCAGAGGAAACAGCCTTAAGTTACTTCAGAGGAGGTTAGAGCCAGGTGGGGCTTGGACTCTTTCCCCTAGTAAGAAGTGAACCGGAGGAAACAGCCTTAAGTTGCATCAGAGGAGGTTTAGGAGAAACTTCTTCAGTGAAAGGTTCTCAATCACTGTAACAGGCTCCTGTGGGTGGTGGTTGAATTCCCCATCCCTGGAGGTGTTTCAAAGAGGCAGAGATGTGGTGCTGAGGGTCATGGCTTAGCACCAGCCTCGGGAGAGTTAGAGAATGGTTGCACCTGATGATCTTAAAGCTCATTTCCAACCCAAATAACTCTTTGAGGTCACTTCCAGCCGAAACCCTTCTATGATTCTGTGTACCTGATCATCTCTACACACCAATTCCCTTATCTGTCCTAGTCCTTCAAACCTGATCTCTCATCAATTCCATCTCAGCTGATTTCAAACTTAGAGCCTCCCACCTGAGTAGGAGCAGAACCCCAGGCTGGGTGAGGAATGGCTGAGAGCAGCCCTGAGGAACAGGCCCTGGGGGTCTGGGCTAGAGCAAAGCTCAAGATGAGGCTGCAGTGTGAGTGCAGCCCAGACAGCAACTGTGTGCTGGGCTGCAGCAAGAGCAGCTGTGGGCAGCAGGGCAAGGGAGGGGATTCTGCCCCTGTGCTCTGCTCTCCTCACACCCCACCTGCAGCACTGTCTGCAGCTCTGCAGCCCCCAGCACAAGGAGGACATGGAAGTGTTTGAGGCAGTGCAGAGGAGGCCATGAAGATGCTGAGAGGGCTGCAGCAGCTGTGCTGTGAGGACAGGCTGAGAGAGTTGGGGCTGTGCAGCCTGGAGAAGAGAAGGCTTCCAGGAGACCTTGGAGTGGCCTTCCAGGATCTGAAAGTGGCTAAAGGAAGGCTGGAGAGGGACTACTGACAAGGTCTCGTAATGACAGGACGAGGAGGAATGGGTTTAAAGTGTCAGAGGAGAG
>VWZI01014413.1:13958-30163 GCA_013396835.1 Psilopogon haemacephalus
CCTGGAGGTGTTGAAGACCAGGTTGGATGAGTCCTTGAGCAACTTGTTCTAGTGGGAGGTGTCCCTGCCTATGGCACAAGGAGGGTCGGAACTGGCTGAGCTTTGAGGTCCCTTCCAACCTATATCATTGGACTGGATGATCTCCTTGAATCCCTTCCAACCCTTAACATCCTGTGATTCTATAATTCTATGAGTCTCTGAGTGTCTCTTGAACCTTGAGGGCCTTGTGGTGCCCTCTCAAACACTGCCAGAGCCCTGCAGCAGAAGCCAGAGCAGGCTCAACAAGCCCTGCTTGGACAGAGCTTCCTCACTTCCTCCCCCTGCCCCCCCCCAAAAAAACATCATCTGGATGTTCCATTGCTCCAACCACCTCTGCCCCTGAGAATGCCTTAGCTGCTGGAGCAGTTTAATCATGTTGGGAGCTTTGGGATGTCCAAGTCTTGTACCTTCCATCTCAAAAGTGCTTTTTTTCCCCCCCTGATATTAAAATGGCAAGGATTAATCTCTGTGCTGGAGTTCAGTGATGCTTCTGCTTCATAGATAAGGACACAGAGCAATTGATGCAAAGCAAATGGGTACAAGGAGGCCACTGCCAGTGCTTGATTTGCTGCTTGACAGCTCCTGCACCTCAGCTTGGGCTTTGAGCACCTCAGGAGAGTGGAAGCTGTAACTCTGCTGCAATCATTCAAAAAAAAAATAAAAAAAAAAAATTAAACAAGGCCATGGGAGTTGGAGGAATTCCTGTTGGGAAAAAAAAAATTGCATCTGTCAGGTTTTTAATTAAGCAAATTGCCTCTGAAGTGTTGCAGGCATTGGAGACAGATGTTAATTTTACATCGAGGTGGGGGAGGTGGTGGTGGCAGAACCACTCTGTGCCCATCAGTCATCAGGAGCTCTCTGAGATGAGTTGTGGCCTGAGCCAGATTGCATCCCAGAGGTGAAGAAGAAAACTGGCAAGGACAGGATGAGGGCAATGGCTTCAAACTTCATGCCATAGTCTAGTTGATTTGACAGGGCTGAGTGATAGATTGTACTGGATGAACTTAGAAGTCTCTTCCAACCTGGCCTATTCTATTCTATTCTATTCTATTCTATTCTATTCTATTCTATTCTATTCTATTCTATTCTATTCTATTCTATTCTATTCCACTCTATTCTATTCTAATTCTATTCTAATTCTATTCTATTCTACTCTACTTCTATCCTATTCAATTCTATTCTATTCTATTGTAAACTAGAGCAGAGCAGATTAAGATTGGATGTGAGGAACAAGTTCTGCACCATGAGGGTGTTGGAGCACTGCAACAGGTTGCTTGGGGAGGTGGTTGAGATCCCATCTCTGGAGATATTGAAGGGGAGGCTGGACAGGGCTATGGGCAACCTGCTCTAGTTGAGGATGTCCCTGCTGAGTGCAGGGGGATTGGTCCAGAGCAGAGAGTTGAGACTGGGGAAGGCACTGGAGTGAGAATCTGATGAGGAGAGGCTGAAGGAGATGGGGGAGCCTGGAGAAGAGGAGACTCATGTAGGACCTTATCAAACTCTACAAGCACCTGAAGTGAAGTTGTAGTCAGGTGGGGGTCAGGCTCTTCTGCCAGGCAACTTGTGACAAGATGAGAGGCATGGCCTGAAGCTGCACCAGGGGAGGTTCAGGTCGGATGTTTGGAAGCACTTCCTGATGGAAAAGGGAATTAGACACTGGAATGGGCTGCCCAGGGAGGTGGTGGAGTTGCCCTCCCTGGAGCTGTTTAAGAAGAGTTTGGATTTGGCACTCAGTGCCATGGTCTGGTTGCTGTGGTGGTGTTAGCTCATAGGCTGGACCTGATGATCCTGTTCCAGTCTCAATAACTCTGTGATTCTGTACTTTTGTGACTAGATGACCTTTGAAGGTATCTTCCCACCCAGACCATGCCCTATCAACAAACCTATTTCATGGCATTCAGCCTCAAGACAATCCAGCTGCGATTTACAGCTGTGGCTGACGGCAAGAGCTCTCCTTGTAGAGATGAAGGTCTGATCTTTGCTGGGGAAGTTCACATCTCCCCATCTGTCTCCTGACAGGGACTACACCATGGCCAACCTGAGTGTGAACCTCTACACTGTGAACGAGCCCTGGCTGTTCTCCATCCTCTGGTGTGCTGGTGTCCAGTCAGTCACCTCCGACAGCTCCCACGTCCTCCGCAAGGTGCCTTTTCCCATCTGGCTCATGGTAAGTGTGGTGGGGGCAGGAGGGTGGGGTCTGGGTTTAAGATGAGCCTGCAGCATGCTCAGGTGGCCAAGAAGGCCACCAGCATCCTGGCCTTACCCCTGTGAAGTGATCTTACCCCTGTACTCAGCCCTGGTGAGCCTACACCTCAAGAACTGTGTTCAGTCTTGGGCCCCTCGCACCAACTGGAGGTGATCTTTGAGGTCAGTTCCAACCTAAACCATTCTATGACTCTAAATCTGAGCTGTTTAATCCCTAAACAGGCTTCCCAGAGAGATAATGGAGTCACCATGCCTGGAAGTGTCCAAAGAAAGGGTAGATGTGGCACAGCAGGACATGGTTATGGAGGTGGTGGAGTCACCATGCCTGGAGGTGTTCAAAGAAAGAGTGAATGTGGCACAGTAGGATATAGTTATGGAGGTGGTGGAGTCAGCATTCCTGAATATCTTCAGAGAAGGGGTGGATGTGGCACAGCAGGACATGGTTATGGAGGTGATGGAGTCAGCATTCCTGGAGGTATTCAAAGAAAGAGTGAATGTGGCACAATAGGATATAGTTATGGAGGTGGTGGAGTCACCATTCCTGAATATCTTCAGAGAAAGGGTGGATGTGGCACAGCAGGACATGGTTATGGAGGTGGTGGAGTCACCATGCCTGGAGGTGTCCAAAGAAAGGGGCCTATAGGAAAGCTGGGGAGGGACTATTGACAAGGTCTCATAATGACAGGATGAGGAGGAATGGGTTTAAAGTGTCAGAGGGGAGATTGAAAGTGGATGTTAGGAGGAAGTTGTATGCAGTGAGGGTGGTGAGACACTGGCACAGGTTGCCCAGGGAGGTTGTAGCTGCTCCCTGCCTGGAGGTGTTCAAGGCCTGTGAGGGTGTCAGAAGACTGGAACAGGCTGCCCAGAAGGGTTGTGGAATCTCCCTCTCTGAAGATATTCAAAACCTGCCTGGATGTGTTCCTGTGTGATCTGCTCTAGGTGATCCTGCCTGGCAGGGAGGTTGGACTGGATGAGCTTTGGAGGTCCCTTCCAGCTCCTGACATTCTGTGAATCTGTGATGATAAAGTCCAACCATAAAGTTGTGACTGCTCTCTCCCTGGAGGTGTTCAAGGCCAGGCTGGATGAGACCTTGAGCGACCTGTTCTAGCAGGAGGTGTCCCTGCCTATGGTACAGGGGGGTTGGAACTGGATGAGCTTTGAGATCCCTTCCAACCTAAACCATTCTGTGATTCTATGATCAACCATAACCTAACAGCTTCCCCTAAAGACCTGTTAGACCACGTCCCTGGGATCACAGAAGCACAGAAATATCCAGGTTGGCAAAGCCCCTCAGGAGCACCAAGCCCAACCCAGAACCCTACTCTGCAAGGCTCACCCTAAACCATAGCCCCAAGCATCACATCCGAATCACTTTGAAACACAGCCAGGCTTGTGCTCCCTGCCCAGACCATGCCAGTGCCTGACCACTCTCACTGGGAAAACATTTCTCCTCTTGTCCAGCCTAAACCTACCCAGTGGCAGCTTGATGTCATTCCCTCTTCTTCTAACACTCATTCCCAGTGAGAAGAGACCAGCAGCAATGTCTCCACAACCTCCTGCAGGTAGCTGTAGACAGCCATGAGCTCTGCCCTCAGCCTCCTCTTCCTCACACTAACCATCCCCAGCTCCTTCACTCTCTCCTCAGATTTACTCTCCAGACACTTCACTCCTTATAAGATCTTTTCTCCAGAGCCTTCCACAGTTTTTTTGCCCTTCTCTTGAGATGCTCCAGTCCCTCATGTCCTTCTTGGAGTGAGGGTCACAAAACTCAACCCAGGATTCAAAATGCAGCCTCAGCATTGCCCAGAATCACAGGCTCACAGGATGTCAGGGCTTGGAAGGGACCTCCAGAGCTCATCAAGTCCAACCCCCCTGCCAGAGCAGGACCAGAGAATCTAGCTCAGGTCACACAGCAACACATCCAGACAGGGATGGGAAGTCTCTGGAGAAGGAAACTCCACACTCGCCCTGGGCAGCCTGTGCCAGTGCTCTGTGACCCTTACAGTAAAGAAGTTCACCCTTGTGTTGAGCTGGAAGCTCCTGTGCTGCAGCTTCCATCCCTTCTCTGGTCCTGCTGACCACATTTCTCCTCATACAGGCCAGGCTGCTGTTGGCCTTCTTGCCCACCTGGGCACACACAGCCTCATCTTCAGGAGGCTGCTGACAACAGCTCCAAGTCATTTTCTGCTGGGCAGCTTTCCAGCCACTCTCCTCCAAGCCCAGGGCATTGTTGCCTGTGGTGATCATGACAGAAGTGCAGAACCTGGCACTTGTCCACTTTAAGTGGCCCTGAAAGGCCACAATAAGGTCTCCCCTGGAGCCTTCTCCTTCTCCAGGTTGATGGCATAGTCGCTTAGATCACACCACTGAGGCACTTCCATAAGCAGGAAATCCATAAGCAGGTACTGGTGAGACCACAGCTGCAATACTGTGGCCAGTTTGGGGCTCCCCAGTGCAGCAGAGACAGGGACCTGCTGGAAAGAATGCAGCAGAGAGCCACCAGGATGAGTGGGAGACTTGAGCAGCAGGACCCATCCCTGCAGGACAGGGACAGATGTGTGCTCAGGCAGAGACTGCAAACAGCTGCACAGCCAAAAGGATGTATCCAGTAGGTCCATCAGGGCTAGGCAGGTTCTCATCCCCCTCTCCTCTGCTCTGCTCAGACAACTCCTGCAATACTGTGGCCAGTTTGGGGCTCTCCAGTGCAGCAGAGACAAGATGAATGGGGGACTTGAGCATCTCCCCTGTGATTCTGTGATACAAGAGCCTGGATTTGCAGCCAAGGGCTGAGTTGGGAACCCAGCAGCTGGTGAAGCTGTGGAAGGAGGGCTGCAAGTACCAACAAAGAGGCTTTATGGAACACAAAGCTGTCAGTGCCATGCACACAAGTCCTGCCAGCTGTAGTGGAGGGCAGATGTATGCAGCAGCACAGTTCAGATGAGGATAATCTCTTCTGCCAACTGATTCAGTCTTTATAAAGCCATTTCCAATTCCCCAGCTGAGGTGAAGAATTTGTGCAGCCAGGCAGAAGCAGCAGGTCAAGCTGAGGCTGAGGGCATCATGCACAGATGCTCATCCACCTGGGCAGCAGTTTTACAGAACAGTTTTGGTGGGAAGAGAGCTTTGAGATCACCAAATCCAACCAATAACTCAGCACTGCCAGGTCACCACTAAACCATGGCCCTCAGCACCACATCTACAACAGCTTGAAAATCCCTTCAGGGATGGGGACTCCACCAATTCCCTGGGCAGCCTGTTCCAGTGCCTGATGACTTCCTTCTGTGAAAACATTTTTTTTCCTAATATCCAACCATAAACCTCCCCTGATGCAACTCGAGGCCATTTCCTCTTGTCCTTTCACTGCCTACCTGCAAGAAGATGCTGGCCCTCACCTTGCTACAACCTCCTTTCCACTGCATCCTGCTTTGCCAGAGGTTCAGCTTCCCAGGCAGAGAATCAGAGAATCTCCTGCTTGGGAAAAGTCCAACCACAATCAATCATCTCCCTGTACCCATCTTTTAGGCCATGTCCCCAAGGACCTCATCCAAACATTCAGAGAATCCTAGAATCAGTCAGGGTTGGAAGGGACCACAAGGATCATCTTGTTCCAAACTCCCTGCCATGAGCAGGGACACCCTACCCTAGATCAGGCTGCCCACAGCCAAGAATGGAGACTCCACCACTTCTCTGGGCAGCCTGTTCCAGTGTCTGCTGACTTCCTTCTGTGAAAAACTTTATTTGTTTTTTCCCCTAATATCCAACCTAAACCTCCCCTCGTGCAACTTGAGGCCATTTCCTTTTGTCCTATCACTACTTACCTGCAAGAAGATGCTGACCCTCACCTTGCTACAACCTCCTTTCAGGAAGCTGTAGAGAGGCAAAAAGGTCTCCCCTCAGCCTCTCTCTTCAACAGGCTGAACAACTCCAGCTCCCTCCACTGCTCTTCACAGGGCTTTGTGTTCCAGAGCCCTATCACCTGCTATTTGGGGGAAGATATCAACCCTCACCTCATTCCAACCTCTCTTCAGGGAGTTGCTGAAGAGTGAGAAGGTCTCCCACCAGCTCAACCTGAATATTTCTGTCATGCAGAGAGGGAGACCTCTCAAGGCTAAGAGCAGGTTGAACCAAACCAAAGCTTCCTGGAGGACCTCACTAGGCATCTGGCTGCAGCAACCAACAGCTGCCTCTGCACCTTTCCACTGCATCCTGGTTTGCCAGCACCTCAATGCCCTTCACTCTGTCTTTGAACACCTCCAGGCATGGTGACTCCACCACCTCCATAACCATGTCCTGCTTTGCCACATCCACCCTTTCTTTGAACACCTCCAGGCATGGTGACTCCACCACCTCCATAACCATGTCCTGCTTTGCCACATCCACCCTTTCTTTGAACACCTCCAGGCATGGTGACTCCACCACCTTCATAACCATGTCCTGGTGCCACATCACAGAATTACAGAATCACAGAATGGTTTAGGTTGGAAGGGACCTCAAAGCTCAGTCAGTTCCAACCCCCCTGTGCCATAGGCAGGGACACCTCCCACTAGAACAGGTCGCTCAAGGTCTCATCCAGCCTGGCCTTGAACATCTCCAGGGAGAGAGCAGCTGCAACTTTATGGTTGGACTTTATCATCACAGATTCATAGAATGTCAGGGGCTGGAATGGACCTCCAAAGCTCATCCAGTCCAACCTCCCTGCCAGGCAGGATCACCTAGAGCAGATCACACAGGAACACACCCAGGCAGGTTTTGACTATCTTCAGAGAGGGAGATTCCATAACCCTTCTGGGCAGCCTGTTCCAGTCTTCTGACACCCTCGCAGGGAAAAAAAGTCCTCCTTATGTTTCCATGAGCTTAAGGTCTTTTCCAAAGAGATTATTTTGTGATTTGTAGAATAGAATCATAGAGTGGCTTGAGTTGGAAGGGACCTTAAAGATACTTGGTGAGCCTGAGGGGCTTTTCCAACCTGACTGTTTCTGTGATCTTGTGAGTGGCTGAGGGAACTGGGGTTGTGCAGCCTGGAGAAGAGGAGGCTGATGAAAGTCCTTCATGCTCTCCACAACTCCCTGAAAAGAGGCTGGAGTGAGGTGGAGGTTGGTCTCCTCTCCAGTAGCAAGTGACAGAAGGAGAGGAAGCAACCTGAAATTGTGCCAGGGGAGGTTTAGGTTGGAGATTAGGAACAATTTCTTTGCTGCCAGAGTGGTGAGGGATTGGCACAGGCTGCCCAGGGAGGAGCTGGAGTCCCCATCCCTAGAGATGTTCAGAAAACCCGTGGCCATGGCACTTGGGGGCATGGTTGAATGGCCATGGTGGGGTTGGGTTGATGGTTGGACAGGATGATCTCAGAGGTCTTTTTCCAACTTCAGTGATTCTGTGATTCTCTAAGAGAGATGGGGACAATCTTTGTAGCAGGGCCTGTTGTGAGTGCCCAAGGGTGATTGGTTCTGTGGCTCTCTGGTTCTGTGTATAGACTCCTGTGTTCTACCACAGCCCTGGATTGCCAAACAGCATCATACCCTCACCTCCAGGTACAGCTGAGCTGGGAAAGCTTCAGCCCCCTGAGCTCTGAGATAAAAATGATCACATGAAAGGAGAGAGAGGTTAAAATTGGTCCTGCTTGCAGCTTTTCCTGATGACATCATTTTTGGGGGTGGCAGGGCAATAGTGTCACAAGTCGTAGAGTCATAGAATGGTCTTTGTTGGAAGGGACCTCCAGAACTCATCCAGTCCAATTCCCTCTGCACTCAGCAGGGACATCCTTAACTACATCAGGTTGCCCACAGCCCTGTCCAGCCTCACCTTCAATATCTCCAGGCATGGGGCCACAACCAGTCCAACCCCCTCTGCACTCAGCAGGAACATCCTCAACTACATCAGGTTGCCCACAGCTCTGTCCAGCCTCACCTTCAATATCTCCAGGCATGGGGCCACAATCACCTCCCCAAGCAACCTGTTCCACCCTCCTGGTGCAGAACTTGTTTCTCATATCCAATCTTCATCTGCTCTGCTCTACTTTGAAGCCATTGCCCTCATCCTGTCCCTGCAGGCCTTTGCAAACAGTCTCTCTGCAGCCTGCTTGTAGCCCACTTCAGCTACTGGAAGATCATTATTTGGTCTCCCTGGAGCCTTCTTCTCTCCAGGCTGCCCACCCCCAGCTCAATCAGCCTGTCCTCACAGCAGAGCTGCTCCAACCCCCTGATCATTCTCCTGGCCCTCCTCTGGACCTGCTCCATCAGGTGCATGTCCTGGGCTCCAGAGCTGGATGCAGCACTCCAGGTGAGGTCTGCCCAGAGCAGAGCCAAGTGGCAGAATCTCCTCTCTGCATCTGCTTTGGCTGCTTTAGGTACAGCCCAGGCTGCCCTTGGCCCTTCTGTGCTGGAAGCTCACACTGCCTGCTCCTCCCCCATTGATTTCTAGCTGACCCCTGCAGCTCTTTGCTTTGCTTTCTGCCTTGGTGCTCACTTGAGCCAGATGTGGCCTCTCTGTGATTGTCCAAACCAGAAGGTTTAAGGTCTCCTTCTGCTTTTTTGTGTTCTTTTGGTTTGTTTTGCTTTTTGTCTTCCAGCCTCCAGATGAGTACCACCTAATCTGGATCACCTCTGATCTCATTTCATTTATCATCATTGTAGGAGTTTTTATATTCCAGAAGTAAGTGGCATGGTTACAGCTGAGCTGTCCTGGCTTTTTGTGTTCTCTGTGTGTGTTGGGGGTGGGGGGAGATTTGTTTTGTTCAGAGCATGGGGTGGGGGTGGGAGAGAGGAGCCTGATGCTCCTCAGGCACTTGGATTGCATTAGCAGGGCAGCTGCTTGTTTAAAACATCCCTCCAGTGACTGCAAACAGTGATCCCACTTCTGAGAGGGGACCTCGAGTTGGATTCAGTCACCACTTGCTGAATGGATCTGAGAAGAGGAGCTGTAGGTGCCTCCAGCTGCTCATGAAGGTGTGTGGGAGAGAAACTGGAGATGCTTTGGGGAAAGGGACCTTGAGGGAGAGATTAAAACTGCTTTCAGTGAACAAAAGGAGATGTTTGGAGATTCCATCATCGGAGCCTTTGTCAAGGGTTAGGGCTGGGCTGGCCATGCAATGAGGGGCAGATGTTCTCTGTGAATGGCTCTGCCTTCCCAAAGGGGAGAGAAAGGGGATAAGGGGGCAGAGGCTGATGGGTTGGGAAAGAAGCTGGAGCAGCTTTGATGGAAATAACAACAATGACAGAGATATAAATAGGCACAAAGCAACACCCAACCCAACCCCACTGATGGCAAGGAGGTCACCATCACCACTCATCAGTGTGTCCAGCAGGTTTAGGGAGGTTCCTCTCCCTCTCTACTCTGCCCTGGTGAGACCACACCTGGAATACTGTGTTCAGTTTTGATGCTGTGGGCAGGCACTGCAGAACTCCCAGACTGGACCCTATGGCAGCTGGGAATTGGATTCAGGAACACATGGACAGGGATTGAAGGCACAATGGACAGAGCCATGCTTGGGTGTTGGCTGTTGAAGAAGAGGCTTGGCCCTGGCCATCCCTCAGCTTTATCCATGAGATGGAATCCCTTGCTGGGCAGCTTAGGGTCACCTGTCCTGTCTGGCCATCCCTCAGCTTTATCCATGGGATGGAATCCCTTGCTGGGCAGCTTAGGGTCACCTGTCCTGTCTGGTCACCCCCCAGGTGTATGCCTCGGACGGAANTGTCCTGTCTGGCCATCCCTCAGCTTTATCCATGAGATGGAATCCCTTGCTGGGCAGCTTAGGGTCACCTGTCCTGTCTGCTCCTCCCCACAGGTGCCACCTCTGACTAACTGCACCCCAGTGTGGCACACAAAATGTGGCAATGCCCTTGCTCTGCACAGGAGCATGTCTCAGGCAGAGCCTTTCTGCAGCCCAGCCCTTGGCATTAACTCTCCCCAGCAGCTTCTCACTGCTAGAGGCAGCTCCTGGCTGTGCAAACCTGCCCTGGACTTCAGAGAGTGCCCTCACTGAGCAGAGCCTGAGCTGAGATGTCAAATCCCTGAGCAGGATTGGTTCTGTTTCGCCTCAAACCAGGACAGTCTTCAGAAAGAACATCTCAGGCTCTTCTTAGGTCCAGTTGTTCCCACTCTGGATGAAGAAACAGAAATGCTGTGATTTAGCGAATCAAACCAGCTGCCTGCTTTGGTGCACGGAGAAAGCATCTCCCATTTTGCCAAGGAAGAGGAGGAGGAGCAGGGTTTCGACAAGGGCACAGCAGAAGCCTCCCTCTTAGCCATGCTCCCTGCAAACCAACGTGGAACACAGCAAGTTAAAGATGCTGACGGATCGGGAGGAAGCAAATCAGCAGAGCTGACCAAACTACTTCCTCCTCTTGATGACAGAGTAGGGAACCAGAGTGTCCCACCTGGTGATGTGCCCTTCCTCCCAGGAGCTGTTTTAGCTGCCAATGCTGACAGTGTGCTAACCCTCGTTGGGAAGAAAGAAGAGCTGAGAGAGGTGTGCTGCCTCCAGGGAAGTGTCACCATGGGCTCCCACCCACTCTTGCCTTGGCTCTCTAAGCTGGTCTGCTTTGGCATGCACAAATGACTGTCTTGGAGACATCAGGGGAGCCACACTTCCCTTTCTTCTCCCTGTCTGCGATGCCTTTGTCTCAGGATCAGCAATTTAATTGGCTTCAGCCTCCCGAGGCAGCAATTTTGCTGCTGTGTTGTCCCAGATCAGCTGCTGGCATGATTTAGGGGCATCATTAACTAAGTGCTTTTGCCATCTTACTGTAGGCTCTTGCTCCTGCCAGCACAACCACAGAATCCTGGAGTGCAGCAAGGTAAGTGTGGTCAGCAGGGCTAGGGAGGTTCTGCTCCCCCTCTACTCTGCCCTGCTCAGACCACAGCTGCAATACTGTGGCCACTTTGGGGCTCCCCAGTGCAGCAGAGACAGGGACCTGCTGGAGAGAGTCCAGCAGAGAGCCACCAGGGTGAGTGGGGGACTTGAGCATCTCCCCTGTGCAGAGAGCCTGAGAGCCCTGGGGCTGTTCAGTCTGGAGCAGAGAAGGCTGAGAGGAGATGTGAGCAATGTCTGTGCCTAGCTGAGGGGTGGGTGTCAAGTGGAGGGGGCCAAGCTCTTTTGGGGGGTGCACAGCAAGAAGCCAAGGAGCAATGGATGCAAACTGGAAGACAGAAGGTTTCAGCTTGAGAGGAGGAGAAAGTTCTTTGTTGTGAGGGTGGCAGAAGCCTGGAGCAGGCTGCTCTAAGACGTTGTGGAGTCTCCTTCTCTGGAGCTTTCCCAACCACACCTGGATGCATTCCTGTGTGGAATACCCTAAGGGATGCTGCTTTGTCAGTGAGGTTGGACTGGATGACCTGTGGAGGTCCCTTCCAGTCTCTAAGGTTCTGTGATTCTGTGTATGGTGGGGCTTGGAAGGGACCTCTCTGGAGGTCATCTAGCCCAACTCCCCTGCTAAATCACAGCAGCTTGCCCAGGATTGTGTCCAAGCAAGTTTGGAACCTCTCCAGAGAAAGAGACTCCACAACCTCTCTGGGCAGCCTGCACCAATGCTCCATCACCCTCAAACTGAGCTGTTATGAGTTTGACTGCAAGCCACATTCTGGATCTGTTTGTCTTGGTGCCTGAATTCACAACCTGCATGGTCCCACTCTGGTAGAGATCTGCCAAGCAGCACCCCAGTTCTAGCATTTGATCTGAGCAGCAGACTCAAACCTCTCCTCTCAGAGTAGAGGAGTTAATTAAACCACTGACCAACAGGAGCTGAACATGTTTCTGAGAAGCATTTGTGATCTGAGTTGTGGTTGAATAAATGTCTCCTCCAGAAGGTCATTATGCCTGCAGTGTCTGGAGGCTTCCTCCACTCCCTCAAATCCCTCAGTTGGTTTGGAATGAGATCTTCTCAGTCTTTAGGTCCTGCTTTTCTCTGTCAGATGCAGAAACACATGGAGGAAGCTGGAGGCAGGTACTTACCTCTTCCAGGTGTGGAGCCCTCAATAAAGAAAGGACATGGACCTGATGGAACAAGTCCAGAGGAGGTCACAAAGATGATTAGAGGGTTGGAGCAGCTCTTCTAGGAGGACAGGCTGAGGGAGCTGAGAGTGTTCAGCCTGGAGAGGAGAAGGCTCCAGGAAGATCTCATAGCAGCCTGCCAGGAGCTGAAGGGGCTACAGGAAGGCTGCAGAGAGATTGTTTGCAAAGGTCTGCAGGGACAGGACAAGGGCAATGGCTTCAAAGTAGAGCAGAGCAGATTGAGATTGGATATGAGGAACAAGTTCTACACCATGAGGGTAATGGAATACTGGAACAGGTTGCTTGAGGAGGTAGTTGAGGCACCATCCCTGAAGATATTGAAGGTGAAGCTGGACAGGGCTGTGGGCAACCTGACCTAATGGAGGATGTCGCTGCTGACTGCAGGAGGGAGGGGGTTGGACTGGATGATCTTTGGAGGTCCCTTCCAAGCCAGCCCATTCTGTTATTCTGTGAGTCCCTCTGAAGGGCAGAACTTCAGGGCCAAGGTGCTGAGATGCTGCAGCCTTTCACATGCTCTCCCAAAGTCCACTTCAGAAGGCTTTCCTGAATTGGACCCAGGAGACTGCAGCTGAAGGAACTAAACTGCTTCAACCTGCTGAAGGCAGGATCCAGAGCAGAGTGAATGCTTGGGCAGAGGGAGTCACAATGGCACGGACTTTGCAACAGTTGGACTCCTTCCCTCTGCACAGACTGAAAGAGAAGAAGCAGGGCAAGAAGGAGGAAAGCATCGGAGCAAGGTTTCTCGCCTACCCTCAGCCCAAGACACAGGTGACAAGAGCTGGGAACTGCCACCAGCTTTTCTCCAGGGTCTATCAACCTGTATCACTGAAATCCCTGCCCTCCTTCTGGACCTCACATGGAAAGGCCAGTTGCTCAAAGAACTCTAGCCAAGGGAGGTCCAGCATGGGAAGATCAAATATCTTCTTCTGGATCTCAACTCCAAGTCAGAGAAGGGAAGAAGGCAGAAGACATCTTTGTGGGTGCCATGGACAGAGGCATTGAGTGAAGCCTCAGAAAGTTTGCTGATGACCCCAAGCTGTGTGGTGCAGCAGCCAGGCTGGAGGGCAGGGATGACATCCAGAGGGACCTGCACAGGCTGCAGAGGTGGGCACAAGCCAACCTCAGGAGGTTCAACAGGACCAAGTGCAAGGTCCTGCAGCTGGGTCGAGGCAATGCCAAGCACAAATCCAGGCTGGGCAGTGCCTGGCTGGAGAGCAGCCCTGAGGAGAGGGACTTGGGGGTGCTGGTGGAGGAGAAGCTCAAGATGAGGCAGCAGTGTGCACTTGCAGCCCAGAAAGCCAAGCAGAGCTTGGGCTGCAGCAGGAGAAGTGTGGCCAAAGGGCCAGGGAGGTGATTCTCCCCCTCTGCTGTGCTCTGCTGAGACCCCACCTGGAGTACTGCATCCAGTGCTGGAGCCCCTGGGACAAGAGGGATGTGGAGATGCTGGAGGTGTGCAGAGAAGGGCCCCGAGGATGCTGAGAGGGCTGCAGCAGCTCTGCTGTGAGCACAGCCTGAAAGAGTTGGGGCTGTGCAGGCTGGAGAAGAGGAGGCTCCCAGGTGACCTTCTTGTGGCCTTCCAGGATCTGAAGGGGGCTACAAAAAAGCTGGGGAGGGACTTTTGAGGCTGTCAGGGAGTGAGAGGAGTGGGGGGAATGGAGAAAAGCTGGAGGTGGGGAGATTGAGGCTGGAGGTGAGGAGGAAGTTGTTGAGCATGAGAGTGGTGAGAGGCTGGAATGGGTTGCCCCTGCAGGGAGGTGTTTGGGGCCAGATCCCTGGAGGTGTTTTTGGCCAGGCTGGCAGAGGCTGTGGGCAGCCTGCTCTAGGGTAGGGTGTCCCTGGGCATGGCAGGAGGTTGGCTGATCCTTGTGGTCTCTTCCAACCCTGACTGATTCTAGGATTCTATAAGAAGTCTAGCAGCAGCAGCTGGACACTTGCTGCAGCCAAGGGCTTAGCTCTTCCCAAAGCCTTGTGCAGCAGAGATCCATTTCCCCACCTCTCCAGTTTCTCCCCCACACGAAAGCTGAAGACTTGAGGATGGAGATCACAGCGGAGTTGCCCAACTGCTACCTGCTGATGTAGTTCAGGCTCCAGGCAATGGGACTTGGCTTTTGGCCTTCAGTGTCATGGTTTGGGCTTTTGTTTGGGTTTGTGTTTTTCTGTTGTTTTTGCTTTATTTGTTGTTTGTTTTGTTTTNCTCTGCTGTTCTGCTCCAGCCCTGGTGAGAGGATGGTGGCAGCCTCTCCAGAGGGGGAAAATACCAACTGTGATGACTTCTAACTGATCTCTTATTGCCTCCTTTGCCTTGTTTATTTTCCTTACTGCTCTGACTGTTGTGCATGTTCCTCCTCTTTCTCTCTCTGCTGCATTCTGGCATCTCACAGCTATCACATGATCAGGTAATTCTGGTGCTTTCCTCCTCTTTCTCTCCCGTTCGTTTTTTTTCTTTTTCATTTGACCTTCCTTCCTTTCTCTCTCTCTCTCTTTCTTTCTCCCTCTCTGCTATGGCTTCACTGCAGATGGACAGGGCAGGACGCAGCTTCTCATGATGCTTCCCAACATCTGGCTTCAGGGGGTGGGGATGGAGGTGGGGGGAGACAACAAGGGGCTGAGCATTGCATAGTCCATAGTCATGAGCACCACAGGAGCTGGCAGATGTTTTGAAGGCAATCTGAAGAGCTGTTGCAGTGGCCCAAGCCACTGCCTTTTAAAAGCAGCCCTGTTCTGAGCTCCTCTAGCAGGCTGTACTTGGGAAATTCCTAGTGGATGCAATCCTTTCTCCCTGGAAAAAAGAAAATCCCATGCAAAATATCCCTTCTGTCTTGGCTTTGGAGGACAAACTCTTCCAATCTGGCCAGTTCTAAAGGCAATAATATAGCCCTGGGGGTGAATTCCTAAGTCTAACAGCTGGGAAGCTTTGGCTCACCCATTAGAGCTTGGGATCTTTTGGGAGTCCTGAGCTTGGGAGCCTTTGGGAATCTTGAGCTTGGGATCTTTCAGGAGTTCTGAGCTTGGGATCTTTTTGGGAGTCCTGAGCTTGGGATCTTTCGGGTGTCTCAAGCTTGGGATCTTTTTGGGAGTCTCAAGCTTGGGATCTTTGTGGGAGTCCTGAGCTTGGGATCTTTCGGGTGTCTCAAGCTTGGGATCTTTTTGGGAGTCTCGAGCTTGGGATCTTTTTGGGAGCCCTGAGCTTGAGATCTTTCAGGAGTCTCGAGCTTGGGTTGTTTTTGGGAGTCCTGATCTTGGGCTCTTTCAGGAGTCTTGATCTTGGGATCTTTAGGAAGTCCTGATCTTGGGATCCTTTGGGAGTCTTGAACTTGGGATATTTTATGAGTCCTGACCCTGGGATCTTTTGGGAGTCTCGAGCTGTGGCATCTTTTGGGAGTCCTGAGTTTGGGATCTTTAGGAAGTCCTGAGCTTAGGATCTTTTTGGGAGTCTCAAGCTTGGGATCTTTTTGGGAGTCCTGAGCTTGGGATCTTTCGGGTGTCTCAAGCTTGGGATCTTTTTGGGAGTCTCGAGCTTGGGATCTTTTTGGGAGCCCTGAGCTTGAGATCTTTCAGGAGTCTCGAGCTTGGGTTGTTTTTGGGAGTCCTGATCTTGGGCTCTTTCAGGAGTCTTGATCTTGGGATCTTTAGGAAGTCCTGATCTTGGGATCCTTTGGGAGTCTTGAACTTGGGATATTTTATGAGTCCTGACCCTGGGATCTTTTGGGAGTCTCGAGCTGTGGCATCTTTTGGGAGTCCTGAGTTTGGGATCTTTAGGAAGTCCTGAGCTTAGGATCTTTTTGGGAGTCTCAAGCTTGGGATCTTTTTGGGAGTCCTGATCTTGGGATCTTTCAGGAGTCCTGATCTTGGGATCTTTTTGGGAGTCCTGAGCTTGGGATCCTTTGGGAACCTTAATCTTGGGATCTTTTGGGAGTCTCGAGCTCAGGATCATTCAGGAGTCTCTTCCCAGTTGCAC
>VWZI01014414.1:0-32357 GCA_013396835.1 Psilopogon haemacephalus
GGCCAATCCTAGGGTATATGCCACCCCATACCGGGACACCACAGCAGCTTGACATAAATTGGAACTGACCTCCTTGTGTTCCAGTGGGATAACTATGAACAAGAATGTGCAAAGACATACTTTAAAACAGTTTATGCTAAAACTGCTGACTGCATTCTCTGTAACTTGGACAGAATTCAGAGTTTTAATTCCTTGTTCTTATTTTCGGCGACACAAAAGGGGCAAAGTGTAAGAAGATCAGTATAAATTAATTCTCCTTCCATATATATTTTATAAAATGTAAATGGAGTATTTTTTGTGTTTGAATAATTATAAATAAACTCACCCACCTGAGTGGGAAAAAAAAAAAAAAAGAAAAAAAAAAAAAAGGCAAGACCAGGAAAAAACGTTAAAAGTTCTACCAGACTAACGGAAGATGTGATTGTGTAATTGTGTCACTGAGGAGTGAGAAGTGGAAGTGCTGGATCATAAGCCCAAGCTGTTTCCCACAAATATCCAGTAAAATATAATGAAAAACAAAAATCTGTGACTCACTGGACTTGACTTTTCCCTTTGATAGATCTGAGAGATAAATCTTCCCATCAACAGCTGTCTGTAGCCCACCTAGATGCTCAGTTCAACCCAGCTGTGCTCAACAGGCTATCATACAATCAGAATGTGACATCAGATCCTAAAACACCTCACAGCTCATTTCTACCGTGACTCCCAGCACACATGAATAAAACTCTTACATTAAATTCTTATGCTTCTTCAGCAACCCTGATTGTAGGGTTGTCTGGTGACATAAATCCTGGAAATGCACAGATGTGATCTAAGAAATTAATGTTTTTGTGGGGTTATTTTGCTTTGAATTACAATTTCAACGTCTGTGAATTTTCTGGTTCATAGAAATAATTGAAAAGTAAAAAGTCTTAGCTAACTTTAGATAGAAATTCTATAATAAAATCATAGATAACCAAGAAGCTAAGAATATAATTTAGTGTTAAAGAAAGAAATAAAATGCAAAGTTCAATTAAAACATCAATTAAACAATTGTGCTGCCAAGCTTGTAACTTTTGAACATTTTTTTCCCTACATATTCAGGAAGTTCTGATACCTGCCAGTGCCTGGATGTTCAAAGTGCTTTTCATATTCAAACCTCTTGCTCTTTGTTGATCTCACACACATACACCGACATCTGCCTCACCTGCTTAACATCACATGCATTGACTTCTAGTTAATTACTCAAAATTAGGTAAGATAGGAATAGGATAGGAAGCAGACAATGAGGCACTTTTTACTGAATGCCTTTGTCACATGTAAAGTTGAAAGTTATATACTCTGTTTTCAGGTTAGCTTTTCCAAGTTATAGTACAATAGCATGACATTATCAGCAAATAAACACAACTATCAAGAATTTTCTTAACTTTTTTTTTTATTGTTACTGTCGTAGTTCTAGATAGGCAAATACTTAAATTCTCAGTCCTCCCTACCACCACACTGAAATTACAAGGTTTTAGTTATGACAGTTGATAACCTAGGAGCTTGTAAGTGACCATTATCCCTTTATTTGCAAAAACAACTTAATTAAAAAAAATACATGTGTATAATTTTAAAATGACATTTCTAAATGTGGTTCAAAGTTCTCTACTTCTCTCAACAAGAGAACCCAAATGTGATATGAATGAAATGGCTTGACCCACTGCATTAATAATAATTTTCATAATGGTTAAAAAAAAAAAAAAAAAAACCCTTNTAAAAAAAAAAAAAAAAAGCACCTTTATACCTAATGTTGTGTTTGAAACATCTGTTTAATTATATTATCCTTTTTTTTATTATAACATGTCATCCTAAATTACTAGTTATAGCAGTGATCTCTTTGTCATTAACACATTCCATGAGTTTTCTGTGTAGTGTGTACCATATAACTGGAATAAGAACTTTTATTACTAGTTCAAGACATTTGAGTTGGAATTCCAATAGCTTAACAAAACACATACGTGTCATTCACACCAAAGAAATGTCTCAGTACTTGGATACTGGAAAAGGAAGTAATGGAAAATTAGAATAAAAAAGAAGTATTATTTAAGTATAGAAATATACATGATTCAATAGTGTGGCAGTTATTCCTGACTAGTACATTCTTTGAGCTTCTAACACCGATTTCAAACATGTGACAGATATGTGAAAGATCTTACAAAGCAGAGATAATCCCAAATTTGCATCTTCCATTTACTTGAACATAATCTTAAATTCATATTCTGGTAACTTGCAGAGCAAATTAGTTTACCATAAAAAATGACCTAAATACTGTTTCATCACTGTCAGTTTGATGATGAGTCAATCTGCTGGTTGTACTTTTCAATATCAATAGCAGTCTTGGTGATTCCAGAAGGAAGCAGTAGTATTGAGAGCATTAATGTTTCCTTAATAAAAAAAACCCAAACAGAGGTGACAAAACAATAGGCACGATAATAATAATTCAAAAGATACAAATGAATAGCATGATTGTCTATGCCAATTGTTTATTGCAAGGGAAAAAAAAAAGATTACTCGCTCTTTAGAAATACTCTATCTAAACTTAGATATTAAATTAAACACCTACACAAAATGCTAAATAATATAGATATTTAATTTTTTAACCTATTGTATGGAAGTAGATAGTTTTCTCATTCAAACTGTGTCTACTGACAAGACAGATTTTGTCTAGATGGAATGACTTGCTCTGGCAATATGCTTTTTTCTTTTTAACAGCTAAGAAAAAAAAAACAGAAAATATTCTTCATTTTTAGTTGGCTAAAGTAACTTGCTAAAGTAACTTACTTCATTTTAATACTAGTCAACCATCTAAACCAACCATAATACACTACTGAATCTCAACAGAATTCTCTTTCTGATGCAAGCTGAAATACTAAACAAGTAGGTCAGCTGAAGCTGGGTTTTTTGGTTTGGCTTTTTTTTTTGTTATTTGGTTTGGGGTTTTTTTGGGAGTTGTTTTTTTTTACTCAGGTCTACTAATCCAAAACATATATAAAGCAATGAGAAAATACTTTTCTAATTCCACAAGTTATGAATTTTCAAAACTTGTCCACTTTTTCTGAAACATTTCTCTGCAGTATTTTTTTCTCAGATATGAGGCAGTGCTGATAAAAAGAAAAAAAAATCTATTTTAAAATGCCACTACTTGCCAACAGAACAGTAGACCATATTGACTACTAAAATTTAGATAGAACCAGCATAGAAACAGAAGTCTTTACCTAATACGATGTTTTATTTAATGTGGCTGAACTGTGTGAAAAACATGGTAGGAAAGGACCAGTATTTTGGCTTCTCATAAAGCTGCCAGCACTCCTACCACCAGTCAGCCCCTAGTGCCATACATTTCCTTTTTTCAACATCTACTTTTTTCAGTTACTTTCTTATTCAATATTTATGTTTACTTCTTAATTCTCCAAATATTCTCTGGGTGAGTTCTCACCAGAGCAAAGTGACAGAATCACCTCTCAGGATCTGCTGGCAATGCATTTTTTGGTGCAGCCCAGAGTGTGATTGGCCTTGTGGGCAGCAAGTGCACATTGTCCAGCTTCTCATCCATCAGCATCTCCAAGTCTTTTTCTACAGGGATGCTTTCTATTTCCTCATCCCCCTAGTCTGTATTGATAGTCAGGATTGTTATGGCCCAGGTGCAGAACCCTGCACTTGCTCTTATTGAACTTCACAAATTTCACCTGGGCCAACCTCTCCAGCTTGTCCAGCTCCCTCTGGATAACATTCCATCTCTCTGATATATCAACAGCACCACTCAGCTTGGTGTCATCTGCAAACTTTCTGATGGTGCACTCGATCCCACTGTGTATATCACTTATAAATACATTATACATCACAGGTCCTAGTTGGGCCCCTGAGGGACACCAATTGTCACTGCTCTTAATCTCACTTAAAACCATTGAGCACCGCCCTCTGGATGGGACCATCCAGCCAATTCCTTGTCCACTGAACAGTTCATGCCAGATCCTGTCTCAGGTTTTGTTCTACAAATTTTATTCCAAATTAGGCTCCTCTCTTATCTGTATTTAGACCAACTTATGCTTCTTGGACTCCAAAGATAACACAGAGCGTAAATAATATAATTGTCTTCTTTTGCATTGGTCCTTCATATGCTACATATCTTGAACCATCTAGGAGTAGTGAGAACATCCATCTTGCCTTATTGCAGTCTTGGAAGATTGTTGATGCAAAAGTCTAGGAAACCTCCAACAAACACTAGAAAACTAATTTTCACACCTTTTCACTTTACTAATATTTTGTGGGTTTTGCTTGGAACAGTAAAATTTGCTGCCAATGAAAAATAATAATTGTCAAATTACTACTTTCATGTATGAACATTCTAGAATTGCTACATAGAAAGATCAGTAATCTCTCTTTTTCATTGATTTTTCTAATAGACATGACAATTTTTTTTCTCTGTTTGGTCAGCAGTTCAAGGGAGATAATTGTTCTACTTTAGACCATCCAGATAAGACTCTACCTGGAGTATTGTTTACAGCTCTATACCACTCAGCACAGGAAATACCTGCTGGAAAGGGTACGGACAAGGACCATCAAAATGATCAGAGGGATGAAACACTATAATGGAGGGGTAATTAATCAATGTGAGATATTATTTTTTCAAAATTAATATTGTTTATTAATTTTGATAATAAAAACTCTCACCACTCCCAACGACAAATTTTAATAATAATCAGGTTTTTCTGCAATGGTCATGGAAACATCACATAAAGGATAAACTAGATCTAGAAATAATAACTAGCAATATATAAACAGTCAAACCAAACTGAGCTTAAAGAGAAAGTTCTCACAGTCAATATACCTCTTGCCCACTAGATGGACTCAGGAAGCTCCTTTCTGCTTACCGCAGAAGGCAATTGGTAAATTACAAGAGGCTTCAATCATTTACTGACAAATATTATCTCTCCTGACTCGTGGGGCTAGCTATAGCTTAAGACAGTACACAAACGCTTTCAGGGAATTCTGTCAACGTCTTGTTTTGATTATTCCCAGTCTTCACAGACTGCTGGGGAAAGGGGGCAGATGATCTCTTACCTGGTCCTGGCTCCTACAGATGATCTGTGTACCTCCAGGACTTTTTGTCTTGGCAGGAGACTTTCAGGTGTAGGCAGGTGTATCTTGGCAATGTGCAGTCTTGTCATGGATGTCATGCTGGCTATGCAGGCTTATTGTGTTGAGGTATTTATGCCTGTTCCTGGTAAACTCAAAGCAGGCAGTTTATCAGGCAAACAAACTAGTCCAAAGCACAGGGCTCGTTATTCAGCAGAGCTGTAAAGCTTAGCAAAGCATAATGCTATAAAGTATTGCAGCAGGCAAGCAGAAAGCACGAATACAAACAGCAGAGCATGTTATGTTACCTGCTCATCTTCTTTTTATCAAATTAGCCAAGACTAATGGGCCTTTGGACACAGAATAGCCAATCAGAATGGCAGTTAGGAAAGCTTGACCATATTAGGTGAAGCCATAGGCATGCTTTACCCAAATTTGGGAAAAAACATGGGCCTTGCACAGGGAGGCACAAGCCAAATGCTTACCACAGGATGTAAACAGGGGCAAAACAAGTCTGGGCAAGCCAAAATCTTTAGACTCAGTGGCTCCAGGTTCTTTTGTCTGCTTTCCTGTGGTTGTTTCTCCCCAAAACGGAGTGAGAGCAGAAAAACGTCTGGTCAGGCCAGGATATGCATAAGCCTATTTTTGGCCTGTCAGGCCACAACAAACACCTCTCCTGTGAGGACAGGAGGCAGTTGGGGTTTTCAGCTTTATGAAGGCTCTGGGGAGATCTTATTGCAGTCTTCTAATTGTTGTGATGGGACTGTTGTGATGGGATAAGGAGTAAGAGCTTTAAACTGAAAGAGAGTAGATTTACAATAGACAAAGATTATATTTTTTTGCAAGGAGGGTGGTGAAACACTGGAACAGGTTGCCCAGATATCTGGTAGAAACCTCATCCCTGGAAACATTCCCTGTCAGCCTGGATGAGCAACAAGGTGTAGTTGAACACGTCCTTTCTCACTGCAGAGCAGTTGGACTAATTGACCTTTAAGTGTCCCTTCTAATACAAACTATTTTATGATTCTATTTCTGAAGACAAAATTTGAATTTGTTCTTCTTTGGCTGTTTAATAGAGTCTGTAGTAGGCATTCAGCAAATATTGTTTAAATAAAAACTCTCAGATAGGCTGTAAGAATATAAGGCCACAGTTTAGGAATCAACACACACACTGCAAATTAAGAAGCTATTTTTTCCTCACTTATAGAAACAGAATTAACTACTTTTTTCTTCTCCTGGCATAGGTGTGCAAAAAAAAAAAAAAAAAAGGCACAAATTTAAAATATATATTTTTAAATACAAAACTTTCAAATAATTCTTAGATTAAGCCAATTATTGTTTCATTCCTAGTGTTTTAGGAAATACTAATTTAACAATTTTAATCATAAAGTCATGCCACTTCAGATTTTTTAAACACTTATAAGAGATTGCAATTTTTTTTTTCTTTTACCCATGAACCAACCAGGATAATCAAAACTAACACATGAAATCACTTCATCTTAACTTCAAATATTTAATCAGAATAATGTGTCTTAGAGAGAACAGATGCACTCTTATCTGTAGAATGTGTCTCCAAATCCATAAAAAACCAATTAGGCTGAATGAAGTACATGCTGCATACAAAGTAGAAAACTCTCTACAAATTTTATTGCAGTGCTTATAAATTTAGCATACATTTATCCAAGTTCAGTTCCTGTATCTGTACATCTGTTGTATAGAAGGAATATCCATTACTGAGGTATTTGATACACTGATAGCAAAATTCCAGTTCTCCATAGTTCTGCCAAAGTATTAATCCCCCCCCTAAACCAGATGATTTCTTTTCCTTATATAAAAATGATTATTGTTTCCATGCTTTATTAATATTGTTAGTACTGTCTCCTAGGTAAAAGATGAATTACTTAGCTATGATTCATAGAAATGAAGCTGCAACCAAATTAATTAGGTGTTATATCAAACTCTTCTTTTATTCTATTATGACATACTACTGTTTAAGAATGGAAACAAAGAAATATTAATTTTCCTGTAAATTGCCATGGTCACATCTTGGGAATAACATCAGTAACCCAATCAGTGGAAGATTATTAACCCACAACAAATGTTTTATGTCATCATCAAGCTTCATATTTAGTCCTTTCACTACTTCAGTGCTCAATTACATTTAGGTCAGCTAAATTTATGCTTGCCTTCCACAATAGGAAGTATTATTTTTATTTCAAGTAGATGGGGAAAGGGATAGATATGCAACTAATTAAAACAAAATTTTAACTTCTGTTTCTAAAGAATATTATGCATTTCTATAACACTATTTTTTCCCAATTACACTATACATGGAAGAGTCCATTGAGAATAAATGCAGGTAGAGGGAGCTTGCACTCTTAAGTGGAGTTTGATCACTTCTCATACATCAAAGAAAGGGGTGTGTGTGCATGCGCATGTATGAGTGTATGTGCGTATGATGGATTGTTCTTTATCCAGCTAAAGTGGTGGGAAATATTGCATTTTGCAGTGTGTGTCAATAAACTGTCCTGACATTCTTATGAAGTATTTACAAAAGCAAAAATATTGATACCACATATTTATAAAACAACTACCAGAATGACTGTATTATCTGATTCACCTTATCTGTAGCCACTGTTGACCCATTAATCAATTCTGTAAATCTGCATATTGAGCTAAAATGACCCCAGGGTCCTGAGAGAATTGGATGATGTAGTTGCCAGGCCACTCTCCATAATATTTGAAAAGTCCTGGCAGTCAGGTGAAATTCCTGGAGATGTTATATTCATTTTTATGAAGGATACAAATGAGGACCCTGGAAACTACTGAACTGCCAGTCTTAGCTCTGTGCCTCTCCTAGATGCTCTGACAATGTACAAGGAAGACAGGGACATGTTTAGACAGCTAACATGGTTTCACTAAGGGTAAGTCTCGCCTGATGAGCCTAGTGGTTTTCTATGATGGAGTGACTATGTCAGTGACAAGGTATGACCTGTGGACATCATCTATCTGGACTTCTGCAAGGTCTTTGAGATGGTCTCCCACAACATCTTACTCACCAAGTTGGAGAGGTACTGGTTTGGTGAGTGGACTGTTCAGTGAGTAAGGAATTGTTTGGATGATTGCATCCAGAGGGTAGTGGTGAATGGCTTGAATTTCATATGGATGTTTCTGTCAAGTGGAATCTCTCAGAGGTCCATACTGGGACCTATACTGTTCAATATTTTTATCAATTATGTAGACAGTAGGATCAAGTGCACTATCAGCAAGTTTGTAGATAACACCAAGTTGAGTGGTTGAAATGCTAGAGGGATGGGATGTCATCCAGAAAGACCTGGACAAGCTGGAGAGGTGGACCCAAATGAAAGTCATGAAATTCAATAATAATCCCTCTGATCATTACCTGCTGCTGGTTGTCCAAGCCAGCAGTGATTAAGTTAACATGAAGGACACCATGGTAGTTAATATGGAATTCCAGGCTCTGGGTTGACTGATTGATGGGGTAGAAGGACAGGCAGTGTTCTGCTCAGTCCTCTCTGTGACAGGGATAAATACTGAAAAGTACAGGAACATCCATATTATCAATAAGTGGCTCGAGGGCTGAAGTTTGGGTTCTTTGACCATGGGGCAACCTTTATTGCACTTGGCCTGCTAGACTCAGACAGGGTCCAACTATCAAAAAAGGGCAAAAGAATTCTAGCCCACAAGTTGACAGCCCTTGTTGAGAGGGCTTTCAGCTAGGTTTCAGGAGGAAGAGGATGAAAACAGGCTCTCTAGAGAGGAAGCTGAGGGTAGTAAGCCAGAGCAAGGGGCGAAATTAGTAGCCTAGCTGAAATGCATGTACACTAATGTATGCAATATGGGTAATAAAAAAGATGAGCTGGGAACCTTGGTACATCAGAAAAGCTATGTCATAGTCACCATCACAGAAACACGGTGGGATGAATCACATGACTGCAGCACTACAATGAACAGATCCAGGTTTTTCAGGAAAGACAAGAGAGGGAGAAGGAGTGGAGGGGTGGCCTGGTATATTAGGGAAGCTCTTGATGCCATGAAGTGTGATTAATGATGAGAGCATTGAGTGCCTATGGGTAAAAATCAGAATGCAGACCATTGAGACCTACATACTGATTGGAGTCTGTTATAGACCACTCAATCAGGAAGAAGAGGTGGATGTATTATTCTATAGACAGATGGAGGATATCTCAATACTGCCAGCCTTTGTTCTTATAGGTAACTTTAACCTGCCAGATATCTACTGAGAACTTAACGCAGCAGAGAGAAGGCAGCTTAAAAGGGTTTTAGAGTGTATGGATGATAGCTTCTTGGCACAGCTGGTGTGTGAGTTTATCACGGGTAAGGCTTTGCTCAACGATATGTTTACAAATAGAGAGGGGCCAGTGGAAGATATGATGACCAGAGGCTTTCTGGGGTGCAGTGACTGCAAAATTAAATATAGTTTTTAATATGCAGTGAAGCTAGGAGGGGCAACAACAGAAAGTCCACATTGGACTTCCAGAGGGCAGACTTTGGCTTATTAAAGGAACTAACTTGGAGGGTACCTTGGGAAAAAGCCCTTAAAAACAAAGGGGTCCAGCAAGATTGGACCTACTTCAATAAACAAATCTTGAAGGTGCAGGAACAGGCTGTCTCAATGTGCCAAAAGTGGAGCAATCAAGGAAGCCGACTGGCCTGTATTGGCAAAGGACTTTTTTTTTTTTTAGTATTTTTCTTCAAAAGCTTGAGTAATCACAGAAAGGAATTACTTAAATGCATCTTCATTTCTAAATCAGTAAATGTTCTTTTTGTTAATGCTAAAAAACCCCAAACAAACAAAATACAATGAAAAAAACCAATAACCTGAAATAAAACAAATGAACAAAAAGCCCCCCCAAAACCCCAACAACTTAATTCATAGATGTTTTTCCCTCATTTTACTTAAAAAACGGACCTTTTTAAAAAGTGTGATAGCAATTTGATGCCTTGTAGGAAGACAGTATGAGCTTGGGACAGCGATTGAATGGCTGATACATTGTGTAGCATGCCCAGCAATTGAAGGGATTAGATGAGCATGTGTTTCAGCTCTTACAAATTGACTGTACACAGGAAATCTAAGCATAGCACAGTTAAGCAATATTTGTAATTAACCAATTTCAACACTAACTCAGTTGTATCATGAGACGTCTTTTTATTACAGAGATAATTGCGATATAGATGTAGGACATCTATTTAAAGTCATAGCTATACCTTCAAAAGTGACATGGTATACTCTTAATATGGTCCACATTTCTACTATTATAAAAATATCATTGGTGACATCCATCACAGGAGAGAATTATAATTTACAAGGACTAACTGATTTAAATGAATTTATATGATTAAATAATTTTTACGAGCCCTAAAATCTGAAACTGGTTTTGGTTCTACAAGGTGCCATAGACACAACTAGATTTATGTCTGGAAATAGTTTGTCTGACATTAGTTCATAAAACAACATAGTGTAGAGTGGGAAGCAAGAGGGAAAGTAGCCCAAGATAAACAATCTATTATATGCTTAGTTTGTAAGAAATGCAGAAAGGCATTACCTTTATGTATACACAGCGCGAAATATGTGAACAACTAGCTCTCTAAATCCAAACAAATCCAACTAAGAGTTCAACATACTAAGTACATTCAGGAACTGAATATACTCTATTCAGAGAGTATTTTGGCTAGGTGATTTCACTAGATAGCTACTTAGTATCCTTGATTTGTCTTCAGAAATCACTGTTTACAATGAGGAAAATGTACTAATAAGGCAGATTGGTCAATCATTTAAACTAAAATTATTTTTAAAAATAAAAACAGAAAGGGTCCAGGAGACAACACAGTATGTGAATGAGTCACTGCCATGAGAATGAGAGACAAGGACAAATAATTTTAAAAATTGCCACTCTATACAAGAATAGATATACAAAACAAACTATTTTGGGGGACAAAAAAAAAAAAAAAAAGGTATTACAACCACATGTACTACTTTATTTTTACCCCCAGGATTATGCTACACTTTCATATATATTCAAATGTGTTCTGTGACAGTTATGAAAGCAAAGGTTAAGGTTTGCTTCAAGAATCTTAAAACCTCTTCTTGACCAAAACTCTTCTATCACTTTAAGATCTCCTAGATCTTTATGTGTGGTCTGTGGATAGAAAAGATCAAGATGTTATGCTTTTTCATTCCCATGGAAAATGTGAGGTCAGTTTAGGCAGAGTTAGGGCAATTCCTTTACATTTAGAAAACATTCCATTAGCTATTTCTGTCACTGTTATCCCTTAGAAAGTATGAACCCCTGTCACATACCGACAGATAATAAATACTGAAGACAATGTAATTTTCTCCACTGCCAGAAACTAAAATATCCAAGATTTTACTACAGATGTAGACCTTATCCTCTGTTATATATAGTCTTTCAGTTTGAAAGTATGATATTCCACAGTCATACCAACAAGCAATGACTTACCTAACAACCAAAAATAAATTTCATTATTGAGAAACATTAAAAGTGATCTTGAAATTGAAAACACTTCTGTGGGCAGTGATAGCAAATGAATGCTTATAAAATAGATACAGCTGTTATTGATTCTTAAAATAATACAGTCTCATGAAGAACTTAAAGCATCAGCCTTATTTCATCCTTCTCCCATCAAGTGCAGTAATTTCTTCAACTATGTCAGAAATCTTTAAATCAAAGAATGTGTATGGAACCATCCATATTGTAGCTAAGTTGTTTACATGGTGATTATTCTAGGGAAAAAATAACTGAAGCAATATGATTGTTATGAAAATAAAGTGCCATAGAAGATAGATGCAACTAAAAAGTTGCATCGCTTTTCAAAAGACACTGCTGTCTCTATATATCTGATAGAATATCCAAGCTGTAATAAAAGCCTTATATTAAAATTAGTCATTTCCTTTTGACTAATTTTTAGTAGCTTATGAAAAACTGATTGTGACAGAACTGGTTGTAGAAAAAAAAAAATCTTTCTTTTTATAAAGGTGACCCTGAGAACTACAGAACAGTGAGACATAATTCAGCATTAGAGCTGTGAATTGAACAATGCCTATAAACAGCAGGCAGTTCTATGATGTGCTGGACGCTCTTTCCACATATACAACAGTCTCTGAAGGATGTAAAGCAAAGTCAAAACTGCCTTAAAGCAGCAGGTAATCATTCTGCCACCTAAGGAGCTCAGAAACTTTTTGAATCAAATCAATAAACATTTGATGATTCAGGAAGACACTTTAACCCCCTAAAAATGCCATCATTTTAGCAGTTCACAAGGGAAAGAAACAAAAATGCAGTCAGCTGTTGCATAATCAAGTTGTTTACTAAATAAGATAGACCTTCCATTTGTCCTACAGTTCTGTCACAATTTCCCCCCCAAAAGCATTCCAAAGAAAATCAATAACATGTCAAGAACACAGTGATACCTGGCAGTTTAATTTCAGAAAGCCTGCAAATCAATAGCTTTAGAGAGGCATACAGTTCTTCAGAATAGAAATGCACTAACTAATGCTGGGGACTGTATATGTAAGTGTGTGTGCATGTGTGACTTAAAGAGAAGTTGAGATTTACATTTATTGCTGGGACTTTCTTCAACATTGCATTTCAGTCACTACTTTTACTGTCTCTTTATTAAAAGATTTTAGAGCTGGATGTTTTTCATTCCTCCAAATTAAACAATTACTTAATTTTAAATAGCTACAGAAGCAAATCAATTTCTTATACAGTTTAGACTGAAATAGAGCTTTCGTTAATACGATGCTTCAGAAGTTCTTAACACATTTACGACAGGTTTGTCTGTAAGATTTATTGGATGTTTTCTCAGGATTTAATTATTCCTAATTAATGAACATATCCAGGTTTCTTCAAAGTCAAAGACAAAGGCATTGTTTGGTTTGGTTTTGTTGTAATTTTTTTTTTCTGTTGAATTTTTGTTTGATTGTTTGAGTTTTGTTTGCTTGATTGTTTTTTTGTTTTGTTTTTTAATAAAAAATGTTGCCTGGTATAATTTCAAACTTGCATGAATTCATCAATTTGCTTAACTAGCAAATTCAAATAATATTTTTTTTGAACAGCTGAGATAAAGCAATCAATCTTCAGACTCATTTATTACAAAAACCTCTCTATATAAATATTTCTCTATAAATGTAAAATGTAAAACTCCTTTTAAACCAAACACAACTGAAAACATAGCGAGCCATGGGACCACTATTTTTGCTGCTCTATAAGAAGTACAAATAGACAAAAAGACAGACATTCTCCAAAGCCTTATACAATTGTAGTGCAAGATTCATTGACTGACAGGTGAATTTGATCCAATAGATTAATATAGTATCTATAAATAACTAATAAAATATATTTTATAGAAGTTGAAGTACAGAATTATATGGTTTTATTTATTTTATTCATGGGGAGGCTTGCGAGAAATATGCAAGTAATTAAACCTCACATCAAAGTAACCGATCCACAAATAACATAATAGAAAATTTAGTAGCACACAACTATGATCTATTTTCTGTTATAGGGTGTTCTTGGAATAATTTCATTTGGCTTTGAAATACATGGGTTTTTACAAAGATGATATGTATTTTATTTTGTATTTAAAATTATCTTAAAATACAATATACCTGAAAGTATAATACTGATATCTTTGTTTGGATTTCTTTCCGCTTACTTCAGATACCTACACATGGTTAATGTCTATGAAATAAGGGTAGTTTTAAAGCACAGTTAATCTCTTTATTTTAGACTTCTGTGTTAGTGATAAAAATGTCCCTGAGAAGGTATTTATATCTTCCCATTTACTAGACAGGAAATGTAGACAACAAGATGCGAACAGCTGATCATATGAAACCTGCTTTTTCTTGTGTCACTCTCGTGTTTATAACAAGACAAATTCAGAGCACAACAATTTGCTAGGCTAAGCAAAAATTCATAAACTTTAATACTTTTTTAATTAAGGGGATAGAATCAAAGAAAGCTACCATTACATCTCATTTGTCCTTGTCTTTTTTTGTTTGGTTGGTTGTTTTTTTTTTAAATACTCCATTAATAAGAGAGTATCAGTAACCCCCAAATAGAAGTCAATGGAATTTTTTAAAAGTATGTCTGTTGGTTTAAAACTCTTTCTGGAATTGTAGAAACATATATCATGAGGTCTTGATTTCAGGAGTACATCCTTCTTAACTTATATTTGTTCAAAGGAAATCCTGCAAAATTACTTAAATCTGAAATTCAGTTTAAGGGTTGAGAAAAATAAAGCATAATGCTCTGGATGTCACAGGCACCTCACCACCTCCTTAACCTTAAAAAAAGATAAGGAATCTCTTTGACTTTAAAGTGGCAGCTTATTACTTCATGCGTAAGCACTTGTCTAGACAGAGTCATAGTAACTTTCAAAAACTACCTAATATCCTTAGTGTTTGTCTGGAGAAATCACAGTTACTTTCAAGCATTCCTGGCACCAGGAATTCACTTTCTGAATAAGTATGTGTAAACTGATTCACTAGGAGAAAAGAGAGTTGGTCACAAGTAGTTTCATGTAACTGCTTCTTCTTTCATTTCCTTTCATTTCCTACAGACAAATCTGCTAACAGTGCTAGTCATAGTTTAAAAAGCATTTCAGTCCTGCAAGAAGTATCTCACATGACTTTCCATGCAGAGAGACAGTCTAACGTATAACTCTAAACACGTAAAGGGAAAACTTCAAAGGCCCTGGAGCTGTGCTTTCCTCTTCAATTAATGGTGCTGATTCATATCAATGGAGTGTGTGGATCAAAACCTCATTTTGTAGAGAGTGCTTCCTACAGTACTATCACTGAAATTTTCAAATGTCTCAGTGATGCACCTGTGGAAGAATATTTTAATAAAATCTCACCACTGCTTTCATTGTTTGGAATGCTAATGGAGATAGCAGCTAGTGCTCTTGTGGTACAATCAGGTTACCTACCTGGGGTAGGCAGTGGATGTATTCTACCTAGACTTCAGCAAGGCCTTTGACATCTTCTGCCACAACAAGCTCCTGACAAAGCTGGCAGCTCTTGGCTTGGACAGATTCACTCTGAAATGGGTCAAGAATTGGCTGGAGGGCTGGGCCCAGAGAGTGGTGACTAGTGGTGTGACATCCATTTGGCAGCCAGTCACTAGTGGTGTGCCTCAGGGATCAGTTCTGGGCCCCATCCTGTTCAATATCTTCACTGATGATCTGGACAAGAGGATTGAGCGCATCATCACTAAATTTGCAGATGACATCAATTTAGGAGCAGGTGTTGATTGGCTGGATGGGTGGGCAGAGGCCAGTGGGATGAGATTTAACATGGCTAAGTTTTGGGTTCTACACTTTGGCTACAACAACCCCATACAGTGCTACAGGCTGAGGACAGAGTGGCTGGAGAGCAGCCAGACAGAGAGGGACCTGGAGGTGCTGGTAGATACTAGGGTGAACATGAGCCAGCAGTGTGCCCNGTTGAACATGAGCCAGCAGTGTGCCCAGGTGGCCAGAAGAGCCAATGGCATCCTGGCCTGTATCTGGAATAGAATGGCCAGCAGGACCAGCGAGGTTATCCTTCCCCTGCACTTGGCACTGGTCAGGCCACACCATGAGTACCATGTCCAGTTCCGGTCCCCTCAGTTCAAGAGATATGTTGAAGTACTGGAATGTGTCCAGAGAAGGGCGATGAAGCTGATGAGGGGCCTGGAGCACAAGCCCTATGAGGAGAGGCTGAGGGAGTTGGGGTTGTTTAGCCTGGAGAAAAGGAGGCTCAGAGGTGACCTCATTGCTGTCTACAACTACCTAAAGGGATGTTGTAGCCAGGTGGGTGTTGGTCTCTTCTCCCAGGCAACCAGCAACAGAACAAGGGGACACAGTCTCAAGTTGTGCTAGGGGAGGTATAGGCTGGGTATAAGGAGGAAGTTCTTCACAGAGGTAGTGATTTACCATTGGAATGGGCTGCCCAGGGAGGTGGTGGAGTGGCTGTCCCTGGAGGTGTTTAAGAAAAGACTGGATGGGACACTTAGTGCCATGGTCTACTTGATCGTGTAGGGCTGGGTGATAGGTTACCCCCCATTCCTTTCTGTGTGGTGGAATGGGAAGGAGATTCTGGAGAAAAAGTCAAAGCCCCATGGATTGGGATAAGGTGAGTTTAATTGAGTTGGACAAAGAGATAACAGCAATCAGGAAGAACAACTCTAATTAAATAAAAGTGACAGAAAACACAGTACTGAGCACAATAGCCTGGCCCAACCCAGCACACCAGTGGTGCCACCACTGCCAAGTCACAGTCACCTGCTCAAAGTACCCATACTTGCTGCAGCCAGACTTCCCCTTACATAACAAGCATGGCATCAATATGGTAGTAAATAAACACTGGCTCTTTCAGCTGCCTGTTTTGTCTGTGGTGCCTTCCAGCTTCTTGTGAAGGGAACAAAAAAAAAAAAAAAACCACAACAAAAAAAGGTAAAACCAAAACCCAAACCCAAGACATCTCTTCACTTAAAATGCAGTTTCTATAGTATTAGAAAAAGACAAAAACAAAAAGAAAAAAACAAAAAAAACCCCAACACTTGAATAGACTACACATCTCGCAATACAATTGCTTTCCATTGAGACATTTTATTATAGCTAAAATACTGAGAGACTGCCATGCATTAAAAAAAATAATCCAGTAATAATACAGTTATAAATCATAAATTAGTAGTGAATTATACATCAGCAAGTATTACACTTGATTGTGCTTCAGCCTTGAATTATATACATAATAAGGCTCAAGTTGGCTGGCCACACTGACAGCAGATTACGTCATTATTATATGATCAACCACCACACCAATCACTTACATAGATAAAGCTCTTTTATAGCAGCTTACTGTAAGGAATTCCCAAAGCATACTTTGTTCGCTGCAGGGAATGCACAACTTTCTTAGCTGCTGCAATAATGGTTGCTGTACTTTCTCTGGATACCCCATGAAACTCATTGAAAATATATAAAATTCCTTAGCATTTGCTCCTAACGAATAAAATCTGCAAAAGTGTTAGATGAGCTGTAAAGGCAAAGATGTTGGGATGTGTTCTGAGTATCATTGATACAATCTTTTATATATGCATATATACTTTCACAGAATCACAGAATCATCCAGGCCAGAAAGGACCTTTGAGATCATCAAGTTCAGCCATTTCACCTACTCCACTAAGTCTGTTGCTACACCATGTCCCCAAGCACCAAATCTGTAAAGCTTTTAAACGCATCCAGGGATGGATAGATGAGGTGATCAGGATAAGTTCTTTATATCTCAGATAGATAGATGAATAATTTGTCACAGGTACTAATCTTAATTCTATCACTATTTTGCACTCAACATTTACCATGCTGAAAACTGAAATGGAGAATAAATTAGGGAAAATGAACCTTACAAATGTTGAGGTACACAGAGAAGTTTTAGATATGGAAGAACAAATCACTGTCTTGGAAACTGAATCAGAGAGAAAATCAGCAAAATGGCAGAGCCAGTAAAGCTACTGGCTGACAAATTCTAAGTAAATAAACACCGAAACAAAAAAACAACCAGTAACAAAAATAAACTAAGAAATAAAACCTACTTAAGACTGAATGAATAACCAAAATATACTGTAGAAAAGCAACCATATCTTTCTTTAAACAATGGATTCTTGCTCTACATAAAGTAAGGGAAAGTAGGAGGGAAAGAATGGGATAAATGCACAGAGAATTTATTCACCATTGCATGGAATACTCAGAGGATTTTTTTAGTATCATACATAAATTAGAGTTTTTTTAAAAGGAAATTATTCAAAATGCTGAAATTATAAATAGATTATTCAATTTATGTCTAGTTTGTGATATCCAGCACCTTATATCCATCTCAAAGAACAGGCTGCATCATAAAAAATTCCACTAATATATTTGTACAATATATTCAAACTATACAGCTACTGTAACGACCAGACGTTTCAGTATAATTCTCTGTATGTTTCATTGGATTTTGAAAGCAATATTTGTATAAGAATTTAAACTTTTGAAATGCACTTCAGTTTTCTTAATAATGTTTAATCATATAGGCATAAGGGGCTGGCTGTTCATAATTACTGAGTCTAGGAACTAGACTGTACTGCTACATGAAGTAATTTGTTAATCTGGTTCATCCCATTCTTGTCTCTTTCCTGTCTTTAAATACCTTGTACATTTAGCAGTATTGTAAACTACTGAACATTGTCAGTATATCCTGCCGGATTCGTATTTCACCCCACACTGCTGAGAGAATATATTCATTTCAGAAGTAACAATAAGACTTTAAAAAAATAGATCCTGAACACAATGTAGTTGTAAACCCAAAGTAATAAACAAAATCACCACCAGAAAGAAAGTACAACAGGAAACTGTTTTAATTATCAGACAATAGTCTACTTTTCCATTTGTATAGTAAATACATCAAAAATATATGGCTAAGTATGCAGAAAACTGAGACTATATGAATTGAATAAAAATTATGGAAACTGCATGTGTGTCCATATGCAGAAAATGCATCATTCGAAACTGGTATGATAGTCGCTAGTACAGTAGCTTACCTGTCTGGACTGCTAGCACCACTTCACAACTGCAATGTGCCAAAATACAGTACAATTTATCACAAAAAGAGTAAAGAGAGGGTGACTCTTCTTTGATACAGAAGTACTATGTGATACCTACTTAACAAAACCATGTCTAAAAGTTCCCTTTCCCCTCACTTTTTTCTCCAGCAGATAAGAATGTCTGTGTTAACTGATAGATATCTCTGAAAAGAGGTGAGTACTTCTGCACAGTATTTGACTCAATATGTGAGTCTGAGATCAATGAAATCTTAGCACAGCATAAATTCTACTTTGAACAGGACTACAATTAAATCAGTCATAAAAAAAAGACGTGCCTGTTCCTTCTCCAAGAAGGCAACAATGTCATCTACTTCAGTTGTGCACACTCACCACAACTCAAATCACTCAGTGTCTCAAAAAAAAAAAGGAAAAAAAAATAAAAAGGTTAAGTGACTTATCAAAGCAAAAGGCAACTAGTAAACAAAGATATTATTGCATGTTATTTCAAACTCTGAGTTAAATTTAACTCCTGTGGCAAATAAGTTGAGAGGAAAATATGTTCAAAAGTAAACAAAAAAGGTCTCTATCAGACTTCAGTATTTGTGTGTGTTTCTTCTTCAAAATAATTAAGTCATAAGATGTGAAATCAATAACTTGCCACTGTATCAATTGCTGTATTTTCATCCTGTTGTCACAGGTTGATGAAATGAACACAATTTGTGAAGGCTGCTTTCTTAGTTTTAGAAGTTAGTACAATAAACATAATCAATGTCGACTAGAGAAATTGGGATACATATAATGCTTAATCTAAACATTTTAAAATACTCAAGGATTGATTTTAATTGGTAGCTGATAGACATAAATTTATCTACAGCTTTTTAATATATAACTATTGATTGTTTTACAGCACTCAGAAGTGTGGCAAGTGCTTCACTGGAAGCTCTGAACAAAAATGCATCTTCCAGCTAAAATTCATTTCCACTGCTCACCAGAGAGCAACATTATCTACTTGCAGGTCCCTGCTGCAGTATACACTGCAGATGGTAGGGGAATGGATTGTTTAAGTCAGAAGAACTTCCCTAACAATGGTAACTTCTACAGTCAGAGAACAGTCAGAGCAAGAATATTAAATCTATCTAACTTTCATCAGACTCAAATTGCCTGTTCCTGAGTCCAACAAAGAAGCTTGTGTTTTTTGCTGTATTCTTGAAAGATTAGGTGATATGAAATGTGAAGCTACACTTTCTTAATTTTTCTCCATTTTACTTCCTTTTAAATTACTTTTCTATGTCCTACTCTATATTTTTATCATTTTTTTTTCTGAGGCTTTTCATTATTTTACATGCTTTTTCTATCTTCTCTTGATTGAGCTTTCTTTCTTTTAGAACATGACACTTTACATCCATTTCTTTCTTCTCTTACTCTGCCTTGCTAAATAACTTTCTCTTACACTTCATATCATGATTCCAGCTCAGCACTTCCTGTCTAGTCTTCTACATAACAGAAAGTGTTTTCAGCATTTAGGTATTTTTTTTTATTGTGTCTTTCAGCTGAGCTTTCTAGTTTTCTTTCACTTAGCCCATATATTTTCCTGAAGAAACCATTATTTTCTGTACCACTTCCCTGAAGATGCTCCTACTAAAAATAAAATCTCATATTTGGAAAAGGATACATTTAATCCAAGTAGATCTGTTTCCACTATCTTCCACTGTGTGTATGCACTTTTGGTACTACATTTGTCTACTCGCACTTTTCTTGTGCATTTCATTTTGTTGAGGTATTATTTGTCTTTTTCTTAGTCCTTCCTCTTTTTCACAGTGCCCTTTTTTTTTATTTTGCTGCTACTCCACTGTCAGCTGTCTTCTCTGACTTTTTGATTCCATTCCTCCCCACTTATCCCCGTGTCGTTCATCCCCCTTCCCATAAAAACAAAAAAGGTATGTCACTGTTTTTGTTTGTTTGTTTGGTTGGTTGGTTTTTGGCTTAGGTTTTTTGTTTGCTTGCTTGTTGTTGTTTTTTTTAATGGTTGCTGGTGGTGGTTGGTTGTTTTGGTTTTATATATATATATATATATATATATTCGTTGTTGTTTTCATAAGTCAGTTGTTGTTTCTCTGGTCAGTGGTTCGTGCTGTTACTCTATGTCTTCTCAACACCATATCCTTTCTTTTCCCTACTCTGTCTCATTACAATGCATGGCTGGTTCAGAGAAATTATCACTTTTACTGGCAGTAGAGTCTGAAACAGTTATTGCTAGACTTTTCCCATACTATGTCTCACTTGCATACATTTCCATTAAATATTCCCTCGTGAGAATTCCCCCTTTTCAACTCATTTTTTAACATTTCTTTACTAAAGGACCAATTTCAGTATTGTTCTTGTTTTCATAAATGTGGCTAGGAGGTGGATAGCATGACAAGAATAAACACAGGAATGTAGACAATCATTTATGAACAAAGTTCAACATTTTAAGGATGTTTAAGTATACATTTATTCTGAATAAGACCTCATGAAAGCTAGCGTTTAAAACAGTTCTTAATGTATGAAAAAAAAAGGAAAAAGACAAATAATGCAAGTTATTCTTTCCCTGCTAGCAACTAAAGTATAAGTTATTATCAGTTATAAACCAAGTATCTAGTCATATATGTTCTCTGATACACAGAAGATAGAGGAAGGTTTTGTAAGTGCTAGTGAAGACTGTACATTTTAGACCATTGAAGGAGAGACCATTTACAAGAACTGCCTGGAATTAAAGGTTCAAAGGAGATGAAAAAAAATAGAGAAAGAAATATGGAGAGACAAAATGGAAACCAATAGTCAGTCATTGCTCATGGTAATTGCTGTTATCCATCTTTCAAAAATGCCAGCTTTTTTTTGCTGCTTCCACATTTTGCATTCACTGCTGCATTCCCACAACTCCCTAAGCAATTCAGGATTGAAAAACGTACGCTTCCAATACTAAGTCCTTTGTTTCACTCTGCATAATAATCACTTTTGTTTTAATAGCTTATGATATCTCATTTGTGCATTCTCATTAAAGAACAGTACTTGTCTTTAAAATATCATGAAAACAGGCAGAAGAAAGAACCCCTGGTGGTAATGAATGAATTATTTGCAAGCAATTCCCAATATCATATGCATACACAGTCACAATAATGAGTTGTAAGAAAAGAGTGAGGCTAGTTTCATGATTTTTTTTTAGGTAGCTATTATTCATCTGTGTTGCAACAGAGGGAACCACACTGAAGGTCGTGATTATGATCATGACTGTAGACTTGGGAATAACTTTATACTGTCATTGGATAAAGTTGTCACAGGTAAGTTCTCCTTGTAGAAATCGTTCCTCTCCTTTGTAATCTTTATTTAAATAAATAATCTTAATAGTCAAAGTGAAGTATCTCCTCTATAGAATAAGGCTACCCATGAAGTGCTCCATAATGTATAAGCAGCTACTGCTTGTGAAGGGTCTTTCTACCATATTAGTCTTAATTTTTTTGTCTTTTCTGTGAGGAAAAAAAAAAAAGGAAACGTGTTCTGATGAGTGAGGTTTACTGTCTAAAATTATATAAAAAAGAGTAGGTTAATTGTGAATGGCATATTTTATACTAGTTTAGATGTGGAAATAAAGAATGGGTTGAAGAACATTAAAGAATGTAGGCTTGACAGTCAGTTACTAACAGACTGGGTCCAAATTACTTAACTTCAGTATTTTAAACTATAAAATGATATTGTAAAATCTATGCCTTCTGAGGATGGTAATTGCATCTGACAAAATCTAAACACTCACATCTGATTACCAAATTGGTTAATCTCTCATAAACTAATATAGTTTTTTTAATACAACCCCCCCACGCACACACTTTCTGATTTACTGATGTGAATACAAGGTGTATGATCCAATTCTGGAGTGAAGCACACCCAGAAAAGATGGCCTATTTACAAAGCACGTTGGAAAGAAGAGTGTAAACTGAGGAAGCTTTCCTTCAAGGAATGGAAAGACAGAAAAATGAAACAAATAGAAAAGTACTCTTCATATTGGATAAAAAATTGCTATTATCGGTCAAACACAATAATTTATTGATGTTATTAATCCTAAAAGAAATAATCTGGAAAAAAATATGAGAGTGAGTAAAATATCAATCTGGAGATCAGTGAAGAAGTTATTACTAAATGGAGCCACCAACAAATGAAAATCTAGATCAGAGCTTATCTCAAAAAGAAAGTACTGAGGTAGTGCTATGGTAACCAACTCACACTCATCAATGCCTTTCCTACTAGCTGGAGCTTCAAGCATCTACAGCAAATAGGTTAGAGTTTCATTCCACTATGATTCAACTTGCAAATTATTTGGTGATTTAATTGTCACGTGTTGAGTGGAATCTGCTGCTGATATTCAATACCATGCCACCACTATCCCATCTTCAAAATGAAAATCCTGATGGAGCCAAGTATCATGGGCTTGAAGTTCAGATTGTAACATGAGAGGCTTTCTGTTCCAGCTGCTTGTTCTAGTTTCTGGGGGGGGTGGGGTTTCTTCTGCTTCTACATTTTGCTGTGCTTTTCTGCAAAAAGGCTAAGGTAATTGTGCATTGTATTATATAATTTCCAGTAAAACTCTTTATCTCAACCCAGATTTTTTTTTTTTTTAATTTTCATGTGTGTGTTACTGTCCTCCTGTCTGTGCTGGAGGAGAGGTTCTTGTGAGAACCGGCTGTATTAACCCAGGACAATAATGTTCAATATATGCAGAAAGGCTACCCAAGAGCACAACTCTTTAGATGATTAATGGCTTTTTTGCACTTTTTGGGTAGTATGTAAAGATAGCATAGTTCAAAGTAAAATCCAGCAAAATATAACTAGTGCTTTGGTTTAGATACTGTGAACAAACTATTTGTAACTATAATGGCATGGAAAACTTTCTTATGCCTGTATTTATTACGATTGTAATTGGAGTGGGCAAAATGCCTGGACTTGATGATCTCACAGGTACTTTCTGGCCTTTATGATTCTGTGTGTGATTCTGTATTCATAGCTTTCCTGTACAGTGAATTTCCATCTACAGTTCATGACTGAAATTGCTTATTACATAGTCCAGTAAAACATTATGATCATATTAGCTCACTAACAACAATGGCCATGTAAAGAGCAGTGATGTACAGAAGAGTGTTAGGAAGTCAGTAAAATTCTTACCATTCCTATCAATGTATAGGTGATTTATGCAACAAACTTGTATTAAGGCTAACCTGAGTTTTGCATGCAGCTTTTCTCTTCATCACTGGGAAGACAGACCCCTTAGTGTTTGGTTTAATTATTCTCTTGCCTGTGCCTTTCCATTATGGAAATAATCTAAATGATGCATAGGGATGGGATATTAGGTATCTTTCCACAGTTACAGCATGATTAATTGCAATGGGAAAACCTCTAAAAATGATGTTGAATATTAATTTGGTAGTAGAATATGGAACTGGGAAAGTAGAGAAGCCACATTTTCTGCCACTTTTAGTGCCACAGGAGTAAAAGACAATGACAGAACTTCGGCTGTTCCTTATGGATACCATTTGCATGGATTAAGATTCTTCAAATGTATACATACTTTTGAAAGAAAGAGGAGCATTTTAGATCCTCATCATTCAAAATGGTATGCAGACTTGGGTTGTACAATGTTTCGTAACACTCACTGTCCACCAGGAAATGCTTCATATGCACACATCAATTAATTGCAAATACTCTCCATGGAATGAAAAGCGCAAGGGTCTGACCAGCTAAATCACGGGTTTATTAAATGACATAATTTTCAGGATGAAATTGTCAAATTACAAATGACCACCTGATTCCAGAGACAATGTTTATGTAAATGTTGCCATGACAATCTGATTTCATTAATATGCGTTGATGTAAATTATCGTTTATTTTCAGTTTATAGTAAGGCTTATGTGACAATATAAGAACAATGCTTAAACCATCAAATAAACAATGTATTTAATTTCCATTTCCATGAATACACAGCACCAGTGACCCACAGAAATATGCATTATGCAGAATATGAAGTGCTTCAGGCATTTTCAGACACAATTTGCTTTGCATATGGGGGCCCCATAGATTCATAATTACAATGACAAGTTTTCACAGAAAAAGAAAACACTAAACTGGTCAGTTTGCCTTTCACTGAAGGCTGGTAAAAAGACAATGGTTGTTAGCAAAAAAAAAAAAATAAACCCAAACCACCCAAACAAAAAAAACCCACAAACCAAGCAGACAAACAAACAAAAAAAACCCCCCCAACCAAATAAAAAAACCCAGCAGAAAACCAACAACAAAGACCAAAACATCTACACCGTAAAACCCCCAACTACTCCCATAGAAACAGTAGTTGATATATGAGTCTGTCCATTGGACACGTGCCAGTTCCTTCCATTTGCAGTAAATCTACTCTGTGCGGTACAGATCTGAGGCCAAATTCAACAAAGGGTCTGGATGATGTGCTGCCATAAGTACCCCAGTCAACACTCCTTGCTCAGGCCTGCCTGAGATCTCTGGCTATCCCTGCTGCATGACAGGTTTTCCCATATCGCATACCTGTGGTGTCTACTGCTAGAAGGTGACAAATACAAAAAATACTCAACTCTATTCAGCTCCAGGGGTCTCAGTGACACTTAGTAAAGTGAAGCAGAGGGATGGTTGTTTTCTCATTTCTAGTGTATGATAAATTCTGAAATCTCCAATACGCCCAAACCCTCCCAAAAATACTCCCAAAACCTCCAGTTAAACCCAATGATATCTATTTGCCACCAGAGGCCTGGAATTATCCAACACAAAAGAGAAGCAAATAAATTTGTCATATAATTAAGTATTGCATGTGAGGAAGTAGCTGTTTTTATTTTTCTGCAATTTCTTTTTGCTATGTAATCTTTAAAAGTGTGGTGATTCAATGTGGGGGAAACTCTGCTGCTTGTTTTGTACTGGATGCTGTCCTTTGGCAGGATGGATGAGGAGAAAATAGAGTCATAGTGGCGAGATTTGTCCCATGTATGTTTCTAAATTTTGCTATTTGACACCTAACCCACACAGGAAGAAAAAAAAAAAAAAAAGAAAAAAAGATGTATAAGACAGTAATCTATCTCTTCTCTCCTTAGCCATATACCACAGATGTTTCAGAGAACAAAGTGATTTTCTACAATAGGCCATACATGAAATGTATAAAATGAAAGCAATTGCTGGTAAATGGGCTCTCTGTTCCACAGAAACTATTTTCTTTTGTCCTTCCCCTGTGGCTCCCATTTTATAATATAAAGGGACACTCTTAGCTTATGTTATTTGTTTGTCTGAATGTCTTGAGCTTACTACATTACACTAAGTACAAAGACCGCAGTTGAAAGAAATTAATGGGAAATAAACTTCTCTTATTGTTTCAAGGCAGTTAAGACTGTATATGTGACAGCTCAACAGGTTTCACTTTGTTCTCTTATAAAACTACTCCTGGAACTGGTGAAAACTATCATCTGGGAAATATATTTTTAGGAAATTAATAATATTAACAGAACATACAGTTTGAAGGCTTGTAGAAAATAATACATTTCTTTCCAGCAAGTAATAAAAAAATAAATAATACATACCCTTCTACCATTCTACTAAGTTGAAAAAATTGAACAAGCTAATAAACAAACAACAAAAACAAACCTAACCAAAACTGAAAACCCCAACAGCAACAACAAAACCCAACCATACAGAGCAAAGCATAGCTTATTTTCTGTAGAAAGACTGTCCCTGACTATTTTTGTCAAATACTCATTGTTAACATCCTTTTTCTTCTCTGGCCTTCTCTGCCACAATTACTGGTGATAGTCTGTAATTCAAGGAATGTCTGCATGGCAGCAACTGCTTCTTTAAAGACTGCTTTCTGTGAGAATGAACTTATCAGTCACTGTAACACCTTCTACAAAACACACTCCTTTGAAATATGTGCTCTATAGAAGGCAGTTGATAAAAAACACAGCTATTTGAAAAGGTGCAATCCTCAAATCCCTCTTGAGTTACCAGTACAGTAGTCTCTTTGTACCCTCAAACACAACAGACTTATCTTGATGATAACCTTCCATGACAATCTTGGTCTGTGCTGCATCTTCAGTCTCTAAGATATTTTGCACACACAGAAGTTGTTCTCCCAGATGGACTAATTCCATTTAGCTCCTGCTATAAATATAATCTTATTCCTCATGCCAAACATTGGGATCTACTTTTGTGCCAGATGCAGAGTAGAGAGGTTTAGGCGTTTCCATATTTTTTGTTTATTTAGTCTGCTCTTGAAAATGGGGAGCAAAACTTTAGGAATAAGAGTAGAAAAAAGAAATAGCAATTAAATATTAGTCCAGGTTTATAAGCTCTAGCACTTGAGTTTTCTCTGTTACTCTAGTGATGTAAATTGATAGGTTTGTGTGGTTAGTTGCTTTTGCTGTTGTCTTGTTTGTTTTTCTGTTTGTTCATTGTTTGTTTGTTTGTTTGTTTAATAAGGAATATTAGCTAATTTAATCTTGCCTTCAAAAGTTCATGCTGAAAAAGAACATCCTTTCAATACAGATCTCACAAGTCTTCCTAAAGGAAGTGATAAAAAAACTTCAGGCTGTTCTCTCTGATTGTAGTCACTCTTCAGACTGCCAGATTAAGTTGGGACTCCAGTTTTGCATTCGTTTGACCTCCAGATGTGATATTCAAGCTTCTGTAACTTTGAGTACTATAAAGACTTGGCGTAGACTTGTTGTCAGAGACTTATAGTTGGGTATGTCTTACTTTTACCTTCCCAAAATCCTTTGATCAAGAATTATGTAATTAAATTGTCACCTCTTCTAAATACTGTTTAAAAAAAAAAAGTAATCTTTCACGTTGTTCAATTAAAGTAATATTCCTTTCACAGCTGAGAAAATATTTCTTAGTCATTGAAATTCAGTAATTACAATATACTTTCCTATGAAACCTCTGTTGCATTAGTTGTATAATTGGATCTTTGAACCTTTTAATAGTTGTAAAACTTCTGAAAGCCTAAACCAGATGCAACTGAAAGTGTTATTTCTTCTGAGTGCTTAGATTGCAATAAGTATCCTAAGTTTTCCTTATAAAGAAACACCAACAACTCAATAAGGGATGTTTGATATAAATAATGTATTTATCTGTCTGACAATGATTAATAACACACAATGACATGCATTGCATCCACAGTATAGTATATTTTTGTGTTCAGGAACACTATGATTTGAATCTCATGAAAATTGTTGTGCGTAGTATATTTACCTTTGTTGCCTAAATATATTTTTTTGTTTTGTCGTTTTAGACACCAGAGTGATTTTAGAATATGTACCCAAAATGAACAGGGAATACATTCCCTTCTTTGTAGTTATATATTCATATAAATGTGACCATAAAATCAGTCAAAGTTAGGATACATCTGTTTGTTATTGGTTTGGAAGTTTTTTTTCTTCCCATGAAAGAAGCAGCTAAGCAAAAGTAATGTTACTACCATTTAAATGAACTCTTTGCAGACCTCTAGCAAATGTATTATAGACCACAGCTAACCAATCTCCCTTTCTTCACAGTACAAAGCAAAATCAGAAAAGCTGCCTCCTTTAATCAAAAATATGAAAATGTGTCATTGAACTGGATTTGGTAATTTAGGATTTAGGTGCAAGCCAGTGACAACAAAGGCACAGAATTACATTAGTCATCACCAAAAGTATTTAATATAATTAAATTACTGGAATACAAAACATTTTGAAAGAATATCAAAACTTTACAAACTCTGTAGACTTTAGTAATAGGGAGTTAATCTTCTATATGAAGGTGAAAAGCATCAAGTTAAATATGAGGTAACATTTTTAGTGCAATAATCTCTAAATATCATTCATTACCTGAAATCCACAGTAAGTTGGGCTCTGGGTCAATAATTCAAAAAGAACATAAATGTACCTTTTTATTGAAATAAATAAAATCAAAAGAAATTTTGGTTTAATTCAATTTTATTTAAACAAAAATAAAATACTTCCATATACATATTTAGAAATTCAGTGAGAATAAATGATCTTTTTAATGTGCATATAGTTTTACATTGATTTAACATATTATGATCCAATTTTAAATTTAAATAAAAAAAGATCCAAAGTTATGAGCACTGTAATGATAGCACGTAATTTTATACAACCCTGGAAAAAAGCAATAGAAAGAAGAAAGTTATCTGCAGGATAAGGAGAAAAAAAAAGAGTATGAATGAATCTGAATTTCAACGTAGTATCAGAATGTGCAGTAGCTTGGGTTTGGTTTTTTTTTTGTGAATGTGCTATTTTGAGTTTTGTTTCAGTGTTCTATTGTGTTTTGTGTTTGGTTTTTTTTAGTTTGTTTGTTGTTTTGTTGTTGTGTTTGTTTTGGTTTGTTTTTCAAAAGGAACCAAAAACCTACTTAACAAAAAATGTTAAAGTACATTAAGACATTTCCTAAATGTGCTTTATCAGTCTACAAGAGTCTGCAAGAGAATGAGATGAATATCAGTTGCCTGTAATGAGGCAAGGACACAGCAGTGCTGCTCATGAAACTATGTAACGGTCAAACATATAAGGTAAAGAAACTCATGGAAATTTATTTTTCAGTGTGTGACAAATAAACATTCCTCAAAATCACAAGACGAAATGTACCTGAAGATACCAGGCATTCTGAAAATATACATTTTAGGGGAAAAGTTAATATCCAAAGCTGCAACATACCAAGTAAGTTCAGCTTCCCATCTAAACAAAAAGAACCACATGAATAAAAATGAATCCACAAACTCTAATGAGTCCATGAAAGCCAATAACATATTGATAAAAATTCTGACTTGCAAATTTATTTGTAGGTCCTTTGTAATTGAGGGCAGTTGTCAAAATAGGCTCTGCCTCTCAGACCTCCCACTTTGATGTAATTAACTTGAATGAGCTTCTCTTCATCACAAAGACAAAGGTGGGAAAAGTGATGTAACCGTGATCCATCTTATACAGGATTTGTACAACCTCTTCTTTATGACTGGCTTCACACACTGACTAATAGACACTTTCCACTTCAGATTTTAATTAAAAGCTATAAAAGCAGTCAGCTGTATGCCATGAATGTGTTGGCAACAAAAATAGTGCCATTATATAGTGGTAAGATCAAGCACTGTACAAATTCAGTGTGAAAGCATGTTAAGTAGATCCATATGCCTGCATTTAAAGTAATTCTAAGATCTACATGGTAGCAGTGGGAGTACTAAAGTAAAGCAAAATGTCAATTAAAGCCAGGACACACAGTTTAAGTATAATCATGTTAATGCAGTGATATATGAAACATATTTCTTTTCAGATGTTTGCAAAGGAATCACAAGAAATGAAAAAAAAAAATTCTCTTGAATGCATCTGCAAGTATCTAAGTTGTTCCATAAAATAAAATGATAAATTTATCTTGGTTAGTGTAAAATGTATTAAATATCATACAGATTAGAATTGTAAAGTAATTTAGAAAAAAAAAAGTATACTTAGTCATATGTTCTCAGTAAATGTAACTTCTTTTATTCATTTATTGTTCACATATTTATTTTAAAAAAAACACTTTTACAGTATGGATCTTCTCTAGTTTCATAATAAACATTTCATACTTGGAACACAGTCTGTTTTGACTGTGGGAATAGATCTTCCTGTATGATTTAGCTGCCTGTTAAGATCAAGATAACATTTAATTGCAACTTCCTAGTGCAGTACTATTTGAATGTTTTGAATTTAATAATTTTTCCAATCACTCAAAATGTACTTATTTTTAAATTATTATTTAAACAAATAATAAATCAACAAACACATGACCACCAACACAGTTCATACAAAAAATTCTTAGGAAATGTTTTTTACTTGACTTACTAATTTCACTATTTAAATAATTATATTTACAGTTTATCAAGTTGTGGACAATACTTTTATGCAGAATACATTTCTGATTATCATAATGGAATCTAATATCTGTGCCACATGCTCACTGAATGGGAAAATATCTCCTTTATTTATCTCCAAATATGTACTGAAAATTACTTACTGAAATTTGTTGTAATTACAGAAGCTGCAAAATTCATATAGAAATAGAACTCCAAATTCATAAATATGAGCTTTAACTTATGCCTGACTCACCAGCTCAGCCGCATTTGATGACAGCAAAAGTGCAGTTATTAAACCAGGGATTTGGTACATTAGAATATACAATGCTACTTTGCAGCAGCTTCTCTGCAGTCTTCCTGGGAACACTAATACAAATGATTTCTGAGCTCTGTTATGATTATTTCATACATCTGTTCAAAAAAAACACAGTCATCAGGGAAGTTGTGTATGTTGCACATAAAAGTAAACTCAATGAAGCATTGTAAGACTTCACCCTTTCATTTGTCTTACAAAAAGGAAATCACATGCTGACCTCTCAGAAGCCAAGACAAGTATCTCTGATCCTTTGCATCTGATTTCTACACATCAGAAAACTACTTAACATGCCAGGAGTGGAAATACACAGTAGAAACAAGTTTAGCTTCGACAAATAAAGGAAGATAAGGTTCACATATAGCCATCCTCTAAATTTCTGAATCAGTCTTAACCTCCAGTAAATCCTGGAGTAAAAACATTCTGAGGATATGTACTGAAGATTCCACTGGTGGTACACACAGCTTTGGAGATAAGTATGAGTGGCCTTAAGCAACCTGAAAGTCTCACCATTATTTTGTTCTGTGCAACCACTACATAAAATTATGCCCAAGATGAAAGAGATCTGTGCCTGTTTAGTGTTAGAGAAGGCTGAGAGTAGATCTTATCAATGTCTATAAATGTCTGAGGGGTGGTGGGAGCCAAGGCAAAGCTGCCAGTCTTTTTTTGGTGGTGTTCAGTGATAGGACAAGGAACAGTGGGTACAGGCAAGAACACAGGAGATTCCACCTCAACACAAAGAGAAACTTCTTTACGGTGGAGGTGACAGAGCCCTGGAACAGTCTGCCCAGAGAACTTGTGGAGTCTCCTCTGGAGGCTTTCAAAACCCTCTTGGATCACCTTGCCCTAGGCGATCCTGCTTTGGCAGGGAACTTGGACTCAATAATCTCTGAGGTCCCTTCCAACCACTAAAATTCTGTGATTCTGTGATGCAAAAAAACCTATTGCCATTTTAGCAATAAAAGACTCTTACTTAAGCTGCAAAAATCTTGCCAAAATGCCGCTAGGATGCTGCACAGTACTAGAAATATTTACTATTTAACTCTAGTCTATATGCTATTGGTAACAAATGAGCAAAGATAAGAGCAGAAACATTAGCTTATGAATTAGGAAACACTACAGCAATCATCAAATAACCGGTTAGTCCATCATTTTTCCAGCCAAGTGTGGAAGATCCTTTTCATCAATTATTTAGTTAGTGTGTCACTTAAGTAATGTCAGAGAATGTCATCCTAATGAAATTAAATTTTCTGGAGCAACATAAATTTCAGCTTCTACAGGAAACTATTTAGGGATGCAAGCCACAATTTCAGGTTGGTGAAGCAGATGAGGCCCTGGTACTCATGGGGGACTTTAACCACCGTGACATCTGTTGGAAGGACAAGACAGCACAGCACCAGCAATCTAA
>VWZI01014415.1:0-30564 GCA_013396835.1 Psilopogon haemacephalus
ACCCCAGATCTCAAATTTTCCACCTTATTGGCCTCACTGAGTTTTCTCCCATTTCTTGCAGTCTGTGTGGCACTGGGTAGCCTGAACTGGATCCAGTGAGTCTCTGTGACCTCACCATTGCTGAACACAGGGGAGAAATCACCTCCTCTACCTGAGTCTAAGAAAAGGTAGGATGCTGCCATCCTTCATCATAGTGTGGGCATCCATCACCCATCCATCAGGACTGCAGTGGCCTCCGAGAGATGGCCCTGAGCAGGATTTTCCTCCCAGCTCTCCTTGCTCCACTCACCTGTCCTGAACTTGTTGTAGGTGCCACTTTCCAGAATCTGGCCATTGTCATGGGCACAGCAAGAGAAACTCTGCTCTCGCCACCTGCGGGAGACAAAGCACCAAGATCAGACCACAACTGGCTGGAGTTCCCCTTGGGCAGGAACTTTCCTGTTGTTTGGGGATTTGTTTGGGTCCCTACACTGAGAAAGGAGCTCCAGTGCATGACTGATGTCTAAGCACCCACACTTCACATGTGCTACAGTGGTTTGAAGGCAGCTTTGTGTCTAAGCCCCCTTTGTGTCTACTCCCACCTGGAGTACTGTGTGCAGTTCTGGAGCCCCCAGCACAGGAAGGACATGAAACTGTTGGAGAGGGTCAGAGGAGGGCCATGAAGATGATCAGAGGGCTGGAGCACCTCTGCTATGAGGACAGGCTGAAAGAGTTGGGGCTTTTCAGCCTGGAGAAGAGAAGGCTTCGAGGAGACCTTATAGTAACCATCCAGTATCTGAGGGGTCCTACAGGAGGGCTGGGGAGGGACTGTTCACAAGGTCTTGTAATGACAGGACGAGGGGGAATGGGTTCAAACTGGCAGAGGGGAGATTTAAACTGGATTTTAGGAAGAAGTTCTTCACAGTGAGGGTAGTGAGACACTGGAACAGGTTGCCCAGGGAGGTTGTGGCTGCTCCCTCCCTGGAGGTGTTCAAGGCCAGGCTGGATGAGGCCTTGAGTGACCTGTTCTAGTGGGAGGTGTCACTGCCTATGGCACAGGGGGATTTGAACTGGATGATCTTTGAGGTCTCTTCCAACCTAAACCATTCTATGATTTTCCACCATATATTGAAGATCTCAGACACATTTGCAGCTGCTGGTTCCTAAGGAGTCAGTGGGAAATGCAGAGATGTGGTTTTGGGGTGTTCCTATACCTGACAAACAAGACCACACAGGGCTGTTGGGCACTGCTGATGGTCCTAAGGTCTGGGAATGCCCTTGCTGCAATGCCAGGCCAGAGGAGGTTGGTATTTGGCTGGGTCAGAACATCTGCATGGCCCTGGGAAATGCTCACACAGAACATGTACACATGCATGAGGAAGACAGGCATGGGGAGGTGTGGTGCATTCATACAGTCATAGAATGGTTTAGGTTGGAAGGGACCTCAAAGCTCAGCCAGTCCCAACCCCCCTGTGCCATAGGCAGGGACTAGACAGTCACTGACAGAACAAGAGGACACAGCCTCAAGCTGTGCCAGGGCAGGTTTAGGCTGGTTGTTAGGAAGAATTCTTCACAGCAACAGTGATTGGTATTGGAATGGGCTGCCCAGGGAGGTGGTGGAGTCACCAACCCTGGAGGTGTTTAAGAGGAGGCTGGATGAGGCACTTAGTGCCATGGTTTAGTAAATTAGAAGGTGTTAGGTGATAGGTAGGGCTCAATGATCTGAAAGATTTTTTCCAGCCTGGTTAATTCTGTGATGCAGCAACCTAACCCAACCTGCTGGAGTGAGTCTGTCCCACCAACCAGCCCCAGATTTCCCAGTTCTTAAACAGAGACAATGTCTCTGACAGTGTGGGAGAAAACACAATGGGATGGGTTAGTCATGGAATGAGAGAATATTTGGGGTTGGAAGAGGCCTTTAGAAGCCATCTGGTCCAACACCCCTGCAGTCAGCACAGAGATAGAATCATAGAATGGTTTAGGTTGGAAGAGACCTCAAAGATCATCCTGTTCCAACCCCCCTGTGCCATAGGCAGGGACACCTCCCACTAGAACAGGTTGCCCAGAGCCTCCTCCAACCTGACCTGGAATGTTTGCAGGGATGGGGATCTACCACCTCTCTGGGCAACCTGGGCCACTGTTTCACCATCCTCAGTGTAAGAGAAATTGTCTTTCTACCCAGTCCATATCTCCTCTCCTTTAGTTCACAGCCCTCCCTCCTTGGTCTGTCACAACAGGCCCTGCTAAAAATCCTGTTCCCATCTTTCTTATAAGCTCCCTTTAGGTAGTGGAAGCTGCTGTAAGGTCTCTCTGAAGCTTTCTCTTCTCCAGGCTGAACAAGCCCAACTCTCTCAGCCTTCCTTCAGATCAGAGCTGATCCAGCCCTCTGAACATTTTTGTGTCCTCCTCTGGACCCACACCAGCAGGTCCATGTCCTTCTTACACTGAGGACTTTAGAACAGGACCAGCACTGCAGGTGGAGATCCCATTAGACCCGAGGGGCAGAATCACCTCCCTTGACCTGCTGCTCTATGACACATGCAGACATTTCCATCTGGGAGGATGCATTTCCTCAGGGGCTTTAGCACATGCAGACAGAGAGACATGAGGAGCTCAGATATTAACACTGAGAGCTTTCCTCCTAACTTAGTCCAATGCAAAGGTGGAATAGGAAAAAAAAATAAATCAATGCAACAGTCAGAATGGAAAAATCATTTTCTTCCCCTGCCCATCATCTGGGTTGAAAATGCAAATCCACCAAGCTCCCACTGAACCCTGAGGGCACACAGTGCCTGAGCTGCCAAAATGGAAAAGGGAAAAAGCCAGCAAGCAGGAGAAGCAGAGAAGGGTTTGGAGACTTTCATGCCTTTCTTCTAGCTCCTGAATGGAAAGGTAATGTTCTTAAGAGCAGTTTTAACCCTTCAGATCACCTGAAAGCATCCCTCCATCCCTACACCTGGCACCTTCCAGGTTAGGAAGGGCATTAGCAGCTTAGTACTTACCAGTGCAGGGCAAAGATGAGGGAGATGAGGAGCAGAGAGGTCAGATCTGTCAGGATCCACATGATGTTGTACTGCTGCNGAGGGAACAACCACAACCTCCCTGGGCAACCTGTTCCAGTGTCTCATCACCCTCACTGCAAAGAACTTCCTCCTAACGTCCCATTTAAATCTCCTCTCTGCCTTTTTAAACCCATTCCTCCTCATCCTGTCATTGTAAGACCTTGTAAATAGTCCCTCCCCAGNTTGTTAGGAAGAATTCTGCACAGCAACAGTGATTGGTATTGGAATGGGCTGCCCAGGGAGGTGGTGGAGTCACCAACCCTGGAGGTGTTTAAGAGGAGGCTGGATGAGGNTCTACTATAAGGTCTCTTGGAAGCCTTCTCTTCTCCAGGCTGCAGAGCCCCAACTGTCTCAGCCTGTCCTCACAGCAGAGCTGCTGTAGCCCTCTGAGCATCTTTGTGGCTCTTACATTAATAACAGCTAATCCAGAAGGAATTTTCATCCATAATGCTTTGGGGTTAGGATACTCTAGGAGGAGATTTCTTGCTCTGACTGTTACCAGGGACAAGCTGGGCAAAGGCTCTTGGTAGAACCCATTACCCCTTGTCCTGTCATTACAAGATGCTGTGAATAGTCCCTCCCCAGCCCTCCTGTAGGCCCCTTTCAGATATTGGAAGGCTACTCCAAGGTTTCCTGGAAGCCTTCTCTTCTCCAGGTTGAAGAGCCTGGCATTGCAGCAGTGATTGCAAACTACCCTGGAACATGCAGCCTTGAAAGCAAGGGGAAAGCTGCAAAAGCAAGAGCAGGGCAGAGTGAGATGAGAGGGGAGGAAGCAGTTTGCCTTGGGAAGGGAAAAGCCTGGATGCCCAGCAAAAGTGGTGCTGCAGCTGCTAGTTCATCACCTTGCCATAGTGGTACTAACTGATTTCTCCCCCATCCCAGAGCAGAATTAGAGCTGTCACTCTTTCCCATGCCAAAGCAAGCCATGGCAATCCAGACTGCTCTCCCAGAAGCTTCCCAATCCTTCCCCTTGCTGACCCCTGCAGCACAATTGTGCTGTCAGCACCCCTAGGCTGGCTGGTCAGGTCCTTCTCCCCTTTCACAGCTGGCAAGCTGAAGAGCTGAGCACAGCACCTCCTGCTTTCCTTGGACACCACTGGGATCACAGCACAAGCAAGTGCCTCACCCAGCCATGGCAGAGAAGATCATCCTGGCCTGTATCAGGAGCGTGTCCAGAGAAGGGCCACGAGGATGCTCAGAGGGCTGCAGCACCTCTGCTATGAGGACAGACTGAAAGAGTTGGGGCTGTTCAGGCTGGAGAAGAGGAGGCTCCCAGGTGACCTTCTTGTGGCCTTCCAGGATCTGAAGGGGGCTACAAAAAAAGCTGGGGAGGGACTTTTGAGGCTATCAGGGAGTGACAGGACTAGGGGGAATGGAGCAAAGCTGGAGGTGGGGAGATTCAGATTGGATGTGAGGAGGAAGTTCTTCACTGTGAGAGTGGTGATAGCCTGGAATGAGCTGCCCAGGGAGGTGTTTGGGGCCACATCCCTGGAGGTGTTTGCAGCCAGGCTGGCTGAGGCTGTGGGCAGCCTGATCTAGGGCTGGTCACTGGAGGGAGACATTGCCACACACAGCGGGCAAAAGTAGTCCAGATGTGACGGAGCACTGGGAACAGGCTGCCCGGAGAGGTTGTGGAGTCTCCTTCTTTGAAGCCATTCAAAACCCACCTGGATGTATTCTTGTGCAAACCACCCTAGGGGACCCTGCTGTGGCAGGGGGGCTGGACTCGATGACATCCCTGGAGGTGTTTGCAGCCAGGCTGGGTGAGGCTGTGGGCAGCCTGCTCTAGGGTAGGGTGTCCCTGGGCATGGCAGGGGGGTTGGAACTAGNCCCTTGCTGCAATGCCAGGCCAGAGGAGGTTGGTATTTGGCTGGGTCAGAACATCTGCATGGCCCTGGGAAATGCTCACACAGAACATGTACACATGCATGAGGAAGACAGGCATGGGGAGGTGTGGTGCATTCATACAGTCATAGAATGGTTTAGGTTGGAAGGGACCTCAAAGCTCAGCCAGTCCCAACCCCCCTGTGCCATAGGCAGGGACTAGACAGTCACTGACAGAACAAGAGGACACAGCCTCAAGCTGTGCCAGGGCAGGTTTAGGCTGGTTGTTAGGAAGAATTCTGCACAGCAACAGTGATTGGTATTGGAATGGGCTGCCCAGGGAGGTGGTGGAGTCACCAACCCTGGAGGTGTTTAAGAGGAGGCTGGATGAGGCACTTAGTGCCATGGTTTAGTAAATTAGAAGGTGTTAGGTGATAGGTAGGGCTCAATGATCTGAAAGATTTTTTCCAGCCTGGTTAATTCTGTGATGCAGCAACCTAACCCAACCTGCTGGAGTGAGTCTGTCCCACCAACCAGCCCCAGACTTCCCAGTTCTTAAACAGAGACAATGTCTCTGACAGTGTGGGAGAAAACACAATGGGATGGGTTAGTCATGGAATGAGAGAATATTTGGGGTTGGAAGAGGCCTTTAGAAGCCATCTGGTCCAACACCCCTGCAGTCAGCACAGAGATAGAATCATAGAATGGTTTAGATTGGAAGAGACCTCAAAGATCATCCTGTTCCAACCCCCCTGTGCCATAGGCAGGGACACCTCCCACTAGAACAGGTTGCCCAGAGCCTCCTCCAACCTGACCTGGAATGTTTGCAGGGATGGGGATCTACCACCTCTCTGGGCAACCTGGGCCACTGTTTCACCATCCTCAGTGTAAGAGAAATTGTCTTTCTACCCAGTCCATATCTCCTCTCCTTTAGTTCACAGCCCTCCCTCCTTGGTCTGTCACAACAGGCCCTGCTAAAAATCCTGTTCCCATCTTTCTTATAAGCTCCCTTTAGGTAGTGGAAGCTGCTGTAAGGTCTCTCTGAAGCTTTCTCTTCTCCAGGCTGAACAAGCCCAACTCTCTCAGCCTTCCTTCAGATCAGAGCTGATCCAGCCCTCTGAACATTTTTGTGTCCTCCTCTGGACCCACACCAGCAGGTCCATGTCCTTCTTACACTGAGGACTTTAGAACAGGACCAGCACTGCAGGTGGAGATCCCATTAGACCCGAGGGGCAGAATCACCTCCCTTGACCTGCTGCTCTATGACACATGCAGACATTTCCATCTGGGAGGATGCATTTCCTCAGGGGCTTTAGCACATGCAGACAGAGAGACATGAGGAGCTCAGATATTAACACTGAGAGCTTTCCTCCTAACTTAGTCCAATGCAAAGGTGGAATAGGAAAAAAAAATAAATCAATGCAACAGTCAGAATGGAAAAATCATTTTCTTCCCCTGCCCATCATCTGGGTTGAAAATGCAAATCCACCAAGCTCCCACTGAACCCTGAGGGCACACAGTGCCTGAGCTGCCAAAATGGAAAAGGGAAAAAGCCAGCAAGCAGGAGAAGCAGAGAAGGGTTTGGAGACTTTCATGCCTTTCTTCTAGCTCCTGAATGGAAAGGTAATGTTCTTAAGAGCAGTTTTAACCCTTCAGATCACCTGAAAGCATCCCTCCATCCCTACACCTGGCACCTTCCAGGTTAGGAAGGGCATTAGCAGCTTAGTACTTACCAGTGCAGGGCAAAGATGAGGGAGATGAGGAGCAGAGAGGTCAGATCTGTCAGGATCCACATGATGTTGTACTGCTGCGGGGTCTGCAAGAGAATAACAGAGGCTGTTCTCACCACCAGACACCTCAAGGTATGCATAAAAATAAAATCCATTGCTCAAGCTCTTTATTGAAGCTTGAATGCTGCCTTTCAGCTGCCTGCTTTCCACCTGCAGGAACACCCCTCAGATGAATCACAGAATGGTTTAGGTTGGAAGGGACCTCAGAGATCACTCAGTTCCAACCCTCCTGTGCCATAGGCAGGGACACCTCCTACTAGAACAGGTCACTCAAGGCTTCATCCAACCTGGCCTTGAACACCTCCAGGGAGGGAGCAGCCACAACCTCCCTGGACAACCTGTGCCAGGGTCTCACCACCCTCACTGCAAACAACTTTCTCCTAACATCCAGTTCAAATCTCCCCTCTGCCAGTTTAAACCCATTCCTTCTCATCCTGTCATTGCAAGACCTTGTGAATAGTCCCTCCCCAGCCCTCCTGTAGGTCCCTTTCAGACATTGGAAGGCTACTATAAGGTCTCCTGGAAGCCTTCTCTTCTCCAGGCTGCAGAGCCCCAACTCTCTCAGCCTGTCCTCATAGCAGAGCTGCTCCAGACAAGAATGTGGCTGAGAATGTAAGCAGCCCACCAGGGGTCATCTTTTTCTGGATAATAGCATCATAGGTGCAGAAACCTGGGGCATGGGAGGGTCTCCAGCATATCCCTCCCACCAACCTCTGGGCTCTCTTCTCACAGCATCACAGAGTAATGCATGCTGGAGGGGATGTCTGGAGGGCTCTGCCCCTGGTTCTGCTTGAAGCAGGGCTTTGAACATAGAATGGTTTAGGTTGGAGGAGACTTCAGAGATCATCTAGTTCCAACCCCCTGCCATGGGCAGGGACACCTCCTACTAGAACATTTTGCTCAAGGCCTCACCTTCTGAGGGTGGATGTTCCTCACCTGTTCCACCATCTGACCCCCCTCACAGGAAAGAATTTTTAATTCTTTTCTTCTCATTATCAAAATCTCCAAGGTTCCAGCTTCTGCTCTTCCAGCCCATCCAAGAAACATTTGGGAGCATCTTCTCTACAATCTCCCACCAGATGGCTGCAGACAGTGCTAAAATGACCACTGACCTTCTCACTGCCAAGAACTTCCTCCTAACACTCAGTTTAAATCTCCCCTCTCTGCCAGTTTAAACCCATTACTCCTCATCCTGTCATAGCAAGACCTTGTCAATAGTCCCTTTCCAGCCCTCCTGTAGACACCTTCAGATCCTGGAAGGCTATTGGAGGTCTCCTTGAAGCCTTCTCTTCTCCAGGCTGCAGAGTCCCTACTCTCTCAGCCTGTCCTCATAGCAGAGCTTCTGGCAGCCCTCTGAGCATCTTTGTGGCCTCCTCTGCACTGGCTCCAAAAGTTCCATGTCCTTGTGTTGGGGACTCCCCCTCCTTATGCAGTGCTTGTCCTTCCTAAAAAGTACCTAGCCATCCATGACAACACCCAGGTGACTAATTCTATGGTTGCTTCTCTGGGGCATGTGGAATCCTCCCTGGGAAAAAAAAGGGCTAATTCTGTGGTTGCTTCCCTAGGGCTTGTGGAACAAGATCAGGTATGAGAAGGGCACTGGGAAGCCCTGGGAAATTATGAACTTCAAAAGCTTAGAAATGGAAATCCATTTCCATCTAATGGAAATGCAGTAGCTTGTGTCCCCAAAGACCCCTCCTTTCTTCCCACACAAGACTCAACATGATTTCCTCTCCCTCACCTCAAGTCCTAAACTCCAAATCCTAGCAAGCAAGCTGCTTCTACCTGAGTCAAGAGAAAAAAAAAAACAAGGTTAAGGTGATGCCTGGAGTGGCTCAGAGACTCCAGGTAAAGCAGGTCTCAACTCTGACCCTTTTTATACCAAAGTTCCTTCATCCATGGTTTCCAAAGGCAATCACCAACATCCCAATCCTTTCTTTCTTTCTTCCCCTGGGTGGGAGAAGATTTTCACTTACCATGAGGAAGAGTGGCTGGCTGAGATTCTTCAGCGTGTGGACAGCATCAGTGGTCACAGAATGTGCCCCAGAGCACCATGCCAGGGAGAAAAGCCAGGGCTCATTGACCACGTAGAGGTTGGTGGTGATGTTTGCCTCAGCATATTTCCTTGAAAAGACCAAAAGGCAACAGCTTTTGTTGAGCAAGAACCTCCTCCGAGGTCAGTCAAGGAGGGACAGCAATCTTACAGAAACATAGAATCATAGAATGGTTTAGGTTGGAAGGGACCTCAAAGATCATAGAATCACAGAATGGTTTAGGTTGGAAGTGACCTCAAAGATCATAGAATGACAGAATGGTTTAGGTTGGAAGGGACCTCAAAGATCATAGAATCACAGAATGGTTTAGGTTGGAAGTGACCTCAAAGATCATAGAATGACAGAATGGTTTAGGTTGGAAGGGACCTCAAAGATCATAGAATCACAGAATGGTTTAGGTTGGAAGTGACCTCAAAGATCATAGAATGACAGAATGGTTTAGGTTGGAAGGGACCTCAAAGATCATAGAATCACAGAATGGTTTAGGTTGGAAGTGACCTCAAAGATCATAGAATGACAGAATGGTTTAGGTTGGAAGGGACCTCAAAGATCATAGAATCACAGAATGGTTTAGGTTGGAAGTGACCTCAAAGATCATAGAATGACAGAATGGTTTAGGTTGGAAGGGACCTCAAAGATCATAGAATCACAGAATGGTTTAGGTTGGAAGTGACCTCAAAGATCATAGAATGACAGAATGGTTTAGGTTGGAAGGGACCTCAAAGATCATAGAATCACAGAATGGTTTAGGTTGGAAGGGACCTCAAAGATCATAGAATTGTTGCAGTTAGGGACAGGCGTTCTGAAGATCTCGCGTTGTAACGGAAAGATAGGAGCCCCTCCTTATAGCCAATAGCCTTGAGTTAGGACGTAGAAAGACAGATGTGACGTTTTGTATGCTATAAAAAGCACTGCCACGTTTTAATAAACGCCATTTTGCCATTTTGCCTTTTGCTATCCATCATATTGATGTTTGTAGCTGATGGCCCGAGCAGCCTGGGTTTGGCTGTTCGTGTTGCCCTTGAACCAGGTCGTCACGCCTTCAGAGTAAGGCAACATAGAATCACAGAATGGTTTAGGTTGGAAGGGACCTCAAAGATCATAGAATCACAGAATGGGTTAGATTGGAAGGGACCTCAAAGATCATCCTGGTCCAACCCCCCCTGTGCCACAGGCAGGGACACCTCCCACTAAATCAGGTCGCTCAAGGCCTCATCCAACCTGGTCTTGAACACCTCCCGGGAGGGAGCAGCCACAACCCCCCTGGGCAACCTGTGCCAGTGTCTCATCACCCTCATTGCAAAGAACTTTCTCCTAACATCCAGTTTCAGTCTCCCCTTTTCTGTAGGAAAGCTTGCTCCAGAACCTAGACAAGGAACAGAAAGGAAAGCCAAGTAGCCAATAATTGAATATTCACAGCTCTGGCTGATCTACTGAAAGCAAATGCATTTTAAAAGACATAGAATGGTATGGGTTGGAAGGAACCCCCAAAGGTCATCCAGTTCAACCCCCTCTGCAGTCAGCAAGGACATACTCAACTAGATCAGGATGCCCAGAGCCCACTCGAATCTCACTTTGAATATCTCCAGGGATGAGGCCTCAAACAGGTTGCCCAGGGAGGTGGTGGAAGCCTCATCCCTGGAGGTCTTTGAGGTCAGGCTGGATGGGGCTGAGAGCAGCCTGATCTAGTGTGAGGTGTCCCTACCCATGGCAGATGATCCTTGGGGTTCCTTCCAGTCCTGACAATTCTATGATTCTATGGTTGCTGCCATCAACTCATCCATGTTGAAGTTCTTGTAAGCCACTGAATCTCAACATGAAGGTGATGGTCTGTACAATGGCAAAGGAATATCTCCTCAATATCAGCATTTATAAGCCCACCTGGGATCTCTCCAGGGTTTATCCAAATGGATCTGTCTAGGATATTGCATGCTATGATAATTATTATTGAGATAACAGTTCTGTCGTCCAAAGAATTACATTTCTTCTTTTCTTCTCTTTTAAAAATTAGATTCCAATGAGGTTATGCTTTTAAAACAGAAAAAAAGGAGGAAAAAAAATATTTCAAAAAGGAGAACTGGAAAATGAAGTCTCCAAAACAGCAGCTACAAGAGGGTTATGATCTCTCACCCCAGCATTATGCACTCACACTGATATTTGTAGAAGAATCACAGGAGGTTAAAGAGTTCTTCCTCCTCCATGATTCTGTGCTGGTGGGACTGAGGATGGCAGGAATGGAAAGACAATAAGTCAGGAGACAGCTGTGGTGTTCTACCCAGAAGAGCCTCAGTTCCAGGTTAAGCAAAGATGGACTTGCAGGAAGGATGTAATTACACATAACACCTTTTGGCCACACACAGGGTCAACAGGAGGAGTAAATGGCAGTCCTTCATTCTCAGAATCCAACAGGGGTGGCCACCAGATCTAAAGGAGCTCTTCCCAGAGTGCTACAGATCCTGGGGCTGGTCACTGGAGGGAGACATTGCCACACACACCGGGCAAAAGTAGTCCAGATGTGACGGAGCACTGGGAACAGGCTGCCCGGAGAGGTTGTGGAGTCCCCTTCTTTGAAGCCATTCAAAACCCACCTGGATGTATTCTTGTGCAAACTACCCTAGGGGACCCTGCTGTGGCAGGGGGGCTGGACTCGATGACATCCCTGGAGGTGTTGGCAGCACGGCTGGATGAGGCTATGGGCAGCCTGATCTGGGGTAGTGTGTCCCTGGGCATGGCAGGGGGGTTGGAACTGGATGATTCTTGTGGTCCCTTCCAACCCTGACTGACTCTATGATTCTAAGGAAGCTGTGAAGGTCCTGGAGAACACTGATTCTATGATTCTATCTCTGGAGGTCCCTTCCAACCTCTAAAGTTCTACGATTCTGTGATTCAGAAGCAGTCCACCAGTTGCACTCAGGGGTGAACTGGCAACCTACCTGATATCTTCACTGGACATCTCGGTGTAGGCCAGGTTGAGTTTGACAATATTGTCCATCAGTAGGTCTTCGACCGGGGCCTTACTGCCCATTGTCTGCTGAAAGCCAGGAGCAACAGACTGAACAAAGGACCTCATGTCGTTCTCCAGCCAGAGGACCTGCAGGCAACAGGAGGACCCAATGAATTCACAGCAGACCTATTCACCATGCCCTGCCCTGCACACCAACCTAGTGAGGATAACATCTCAAGGGGGCTTAACTCCCCCCACCCTGTCAAGTGGGAAGTTTCTTTCAGTGATCAAAGAAAGCTTGGAAGCAGAGCTAAAACTTGCAAGTGGGGAAATTAGCATTCACTGCTCCTTCCTTATCAGCTCGAAGTGCTTGAGTAGGTTTCACACAGCCCAACAAAAGCTGTGGTGTTTTGCAATGAATGGAAAGGCAGCTCTGGTTCATGGGAAAGGCAACAGAGAACGTTCTGTTGTCGCCTTCTCCCCGGCAGGGGAGACAAGATCTTGGAAGGAATTTCTTTGGAAGAAGTTCTGTGAAAGAAACTCTTTACTCTGAGGGTGGTGGAAGACTGAAACAGGTTGTTTGGGGAGGTGGTGGAGGTCCCATCCCCGGAGACCTTCAAAGGCAGGCTTGATGGAGCTCTGAGCAATCTGATCTAGTTGCCCCTCCTTTAGGGGGGGTTGACCTAGATGACCTCTGGAGGTCCTTTCCCACTCAATGCGTTCTATGATTCTATGACCTTCAGCATAACTCCCTGATGCAGGACCTGATCCACGTGAGTTCAGTGTTCATCCATTGCCAGGGAAAGGAAGAAGGTGATGAAGATTCCCAATTCCAGGCAGGATTTTCTACATATAAAATAGGAAGGAGTGGTGGGAAGGAGGTTGATAACTACACCAGTGGTCAAAAGATTCCATCTGGGGGCTAAGGCATGAGCTGAAATCTAAACTGATGTTTCTTTCACAGAGCCACAGAATGATAGGAGTTGGAAGGGACTATGCCAGTGGTCAAAAGATGCCACCTGGGGGCTAAGGCATGAGCTGAAATCTAAACTGGTGTTTCTTCCACAGAGCCACAGAATGACAGGGCTTGGAAGGGACCTCTGGAGATTTTCTAGGCCAGTAACTCTGCTAAAAGCAGGGTCACCCAGAACAGGTTGCAAAGGATTGCACCCAGATGTGTTTTGAAAGACTCAAGAGAAGGAGACTCTATAATTATTTTGGGCAGCCTGATTGCCCTGGTAGGACATAAAATCCTGCCAAATTAGTTCAAACCCCTGCTCTCCTCATAGAATCCTAGATTCAGTTAGGGTTGGAAGGGACCACAAGAAGCATCTAGTTCCAACCCCCCTGCCATGCCAGGGACACCCTACCCTAGATTAGGCTGGACACAGCCTCATCCAGCCTGGCCTTAAACACCTTCAGGGAAGTGGCCCCAACCACCTTCCTGGGCAACCAGTTCCTGGCTCTCACCACTGTCATGGTGAACAACTTCCTCCTCACATCCACTCTGAATCTCCTCACCTTCAGCTTCGCTCCATTCCCCCTAGTCCTGTCACTACCTGATAGCCTAAAAAGTCCCTCCCCAGCTTTTTTGTAGGGCCCCTTCCTCCTCCTGTTGCAGGTCCAGGATTTGATGGGTGTGAGCAGAACAATGGAGGGTTTGGCCCCAACAAAGCCCCAAGGGTTAGGTGCTCGGCACATAACCATGTCAGGTGTCTTCTGCTGTCCCTCATGTGCCAGGGTGGAAACCTAGGCACAGGACTTTGAATTCACTGGCCAAAACAATGGGTGCTAGTGCCTATTGGCCAGTTTCACCTTCAAAATAGTGTATTTAAAGGGGGTGATTTAGTGCTGTTGTTTCCTTTTCCCTGCTGCCTTCCACCAGGACTGGAGGTCTATTTGCAGCTCTTTCAGGGTGGCCACATGTTGCAGTGTGTTGTGCAGCTTGCACCAGCAGCCTAGCAGCAAGGCAACTCTTTTCTCCTCCTCTACTGGGAAACTTTGTACCTATGGCATCAGTGAGCACAGGCTAAGACTCCATAGGCATAGTTAGAATTTCCCCTGTTACCAGGTTCCTATTTTCCAAGTTCTCACTGTTTAAACTCTTTCACTCTACATTTATAAATGACCTTTGTGTAGTTGCTTCCTGTCGACCCAACATCCAAAGAATCTCAGGGAATTTTCCTGCATTTTAAAAGATTAAGGATTTAAAGCTTCATTTAAAAAGATTATTAATAATTCACAACCGATTATTAATAATCAAAACACTGATCCAGTGTTCAGTCACCCCCACAGGAAAGAAATCAGTCCTTATGTTCAGGTGGAACTTAATGTGTTTCAGTTTGTGCCCATTGCCCCCTGTCCTGTCATTGGGCACCAATGAAAAGAGTCACAGGATCACAGGATGTTAGGGGTTGGAAGGGACCTCCAGAGATCATCGGCTCCAAACCCCCTGACAGAGCAGGACCATAGAATCTAGCACAGGTTGCACAAGAACACATCCAGATGGGTCTTGAATGTCTCCAGAGAAAGAGGCTCCACAAATTCTCTGGGCAGCCTGTGTCAGTGCTCTGGGACCCTTAGAGTAAAGAAGTTCTTCCTCATGTTGAGGTGGAACTTCCTGTGCTGTAGTTTATATCCATTACCCCTGTGTCCTGTCACAGGGCACAAGTTAGAAGAGTTTGTCCCCCAGCCCTCAGATATTTATAAACATAGATTAGATCTCCTCTAAGTCTTCCCCTCTCTAGACTAAACAGCCCCAGGTCCCTCAGCCTCTCCTCACCAGGCAGTGTTCCAAGCCCTTCATCATCCTTGTAGCCCTCCCTTGGACTCTCTCAAGCAAATCCTTGTCCCTCCTGATCTGGGGAGCCCAAAACTGGCTGCAATATTCCAGGTGAGGTCTCGCTAGGGCAGGCAGAGTAGAGGTGGAGGAGATCTACTGGATACACTCTTCTTAATGCACCCCAGGACCCTATTTGCCTTCTTGGCCACAAGGGCACTTTGCTGTCCCATTGGCAGCTTGTTGGCCACCAGGACTCCCAGCTCCTTCTCCACAGGGCTGTTCTCCAGCAGATCACCTCTCAGCCTGTACTGGTGCAGCTTACTGTTCCTCCCCAGGTGCAGGACTCCGCATTTATCCTTGTTGAACCTCATTAGGTTCCTCTGTGCCCAGCCTGGCCCCATCCTCTTGCCTCCCACCCTTTAGATATTGATCAGCATTGGTAAGATTTCCCTGTGCTGCTGCAGGGTTACACCACTTTGCACCTGCTGAGGAGCCAGTGGTGGGAACAGGCTCCAGGTGGCACCTCTTAAAGCACAATGCATCACGCCAGGTGTTATGCAGCTAAAATTATGCAGGCTATGACCCCTACGTCCCCAAGAAAAAGAGATGTGGGGGCATGAGGCCATTTTACCAGGTGAGGTCTGATCCCTGACTCGTTGAGGATGACCTCCAGGGTTCTGTTGATCCAGGAGTTCCTGTAAGGATGCCTCTCTGGAGGGCGGTAGAGATCGAAGATCACAAGCTTGTTCTGGCTGTCTGCGAGGCGCAAGAAATTGCTCAGCTTGTAGATGGACTGATTCATTGCCTGAGTCTGCTCTGCCCTTGAGAGGGAGCCCATGCATGAAAATGGCTTGTCCTGGGAACAAACAGAGAGAGAAAAGGAAATCAATCAGGCAGTCGCCTCCGGGGGTCAGCTGCATGCAGAAGCCTCATAACTCTAGGAGAGAAAAAGTTTGATGTCAGCCCTCAGCAAGTAGGGATCACAGAATCGCCATGGTTGGAAAAGATCTCTAAGATGATCAAGTCCAAGCATCATCTAACTCTTTGCTTAGGTCTTCTGCCTTAGAAAGAGAAGAAATGAACCCAGGTTCACAGAATCACCATGATTGGAAGAGACCTCTAAGGTCACGTTGTGGCTGCTCCCTCCCCAGAGGTATTCAAGGCCAGGTTGGATGAGGCCTTGAGTGACCTGATCTAGTGGGAGGTGTCCCTGCCTATGGTGGGTGGCTGGAACTGGATGATCTTTGAAGTCCTCTCCACCCTAAACCATTCTATGATCATCAAATCCAAGAATTATCTAACTCTTTGTTTAGATTTTCTACCCTAAAAACAGAAGAGATAAACTCAGAATTATAGAAACACAATGGTTGGAAAAAACCTCTGAGATCATCAAGTCCAAGCATTACTTAGCTTTTTGCCTAGCTCTTCTACCTGAGAAACAGAAGAATTTAAACCAGGTTCACAGGAACACCATGGTTGGAAAAGACCTCTAAGATCATCAAGTCCAAACATTATCTAACCCCTTCCACCTGCAAAACAGAAGAGTTTAATGCAGAATCACCGAATGCCAAGTTGGAAGCGACCCCAAGGATCACCTGAACTCTTTCCAGTTAATAGCAGATATGGCATGAGATGTCCAGCACCTTAAAACTGTCCAGCATAGGAGAACCCATGCAGGCTGTGATGACACTGCTTCTGGGACCTAAACTGCACAGTTCATGGCTAGCTCTGCTATGCTTCTCTGCCCCACTCTGTTAGCTCTTGTCTTCTTCCCCTAAGCCCATGTGTTCTGCTGCTGCCCCAGTAAAGACCCACAGTGCCCAGTTCTGGGCCCCTCAATTCAAGAAAGATGTTGAGGTACTGGACTGTGTCCGGAGAAGTGTGACAAAGCTGGTGAGGGACCTGGAGCACAGCCCTGTGAGGAGAGGCTGAGGGAGCTGGGGGTGTGCAGCCTGGAGAAGAGGAGGCTGAGTGGGGACCTCATGGCTGTCTACAACTACCTAAAGGGAGGTTGTAGCCAGGTGGGGTTGGTCTCGTCTCCCAGGCAATCAGCAACAGAACTAGGGGACACAGTCTCAAGTTGTGCTGGGGGAGGTATAGGCTGGATGTTTGGAAGAAGTTCCTCCCAGAGAGAGTGATTGGCATTGGAATGGGCTGCCCAAGGAGGTGATGGAGGAGTCATCCCTGGAGGTGTTCAAGAAAAGACTGGTTGGGGCACTTAGTGCCACTGGCTAGGGCTGAGTGATAGGTTGGAATGGATGAGCTTGGAGGCCTCTTCCAACCTGGTCTGGTCTGGTCTGGTCTGGTCTGGTCTATTCTATTCTATTCTATTCTATTCTATTCTATTCTATTCTATTCTATTCTATTCTATTCTATTCTATTCTATTCTATTCTATTCCATTCTGTGGATGCCCACCAGACAACTCTTACAGGTCTCCTAAGCCTCAAGGCCAATTGGACTCCAAGAAGACCCCATCTGAAGGATGCCTGCTGACTTCTTTGAAGTTTGACTCAAGCAGTAGCTCCTCTCCTAACACTGATGCTATTAAAGCAGTACCCGGCTGATGCCCCTTCTACACCCAGCTGATGAGAGACCTTTATCACGAAATCACACAGAATCACAGAAACATCCAGGTTGGAAAAGATCCTCAGGATCACCATGTCCAACCTAGAACCTTATTCTACAAGATTCACCCTAAACCATACCTCTAAGCACCACATCCTAACACTGTTGCTATTAAGTAGTACCCAGCTGATGTCCCTTCTATACCCAGATGATGAGAGTCCTTTAACACAGAATCACAGGAACATCCAGGTTGGAAAATATCCTCAGGATCACCAAGCTCAACCTAGGACCCTGCTCTACAAGATTCACCCTAAACTATATCTCTAAGCACCACATCCTAACATGGATGCTATTAAGTAATACCCAGCTGATGTCCCTTCTACACACAGCTGATGAGAGTCCTTTGTTACAGAATCACAGAAACAGCCAGGTTGGAAAAGCCCCTCAGGATCACCAAGTCCAACCTATAATTTTACAAGATTCCCCTTAAACCATATCTCTAAGTACCACCTCCAAACAACCCTTAAACACCTCCAGGGTGGGCAATTCAATCACCTCCCTGGGCAACTCTGGGAGCCTACCTTCAAGAACCACGTTCCAGCATTCAACTCCTGCAGGGTATCCCAGGAGAATAGAGCAGCATTTTGAGCAGTTTCATTGGGGTAGACCTCCTTGACGTTTGTTGTCCTTCTCAAGGTGCTGTCATGCATGAGGAAAGGAATCCCATCATAGCTGTGGGAGAGCAAGAGTACAGGTCACCTGGGATGCAGGTTCATTAGAGGTACGTGCAGACCCATGCCAGGTCAGAAGGATGTGTGGGCCACTATGAGTGCAACCACAGAATTACACAATTTTTGTGGTTGGAAGAGACCTCAAGACCATCAGGTCCTAGGAGGAGAAGCCCTATGAGCTGGGGGTGTTCAGCCTGGAGAAGAGGAGGCTCAGGTGGGACCTTTTTGCTCTCTACAACTACCTGAAGGAAGATTGTGACCAGGTGGGGTTGGTCTCTTCTTCAAGGCAACCAGTGACAGAACAGGAGGACACAGTCTCAAGCTCCTCCAGAGCAGGTTTAGGCTGGATGTTATGAAGAAGATCTTTGCAGAGAATGATTGGCATTGGAAAGGGCTGCCCAGGGAAGTGGTGGAGTCCCTGTCCCTGGAGGTGTTTAAAAGGAGATTGGATGAGGCACTTAGTGCTGTGGTTTAGTTAATTAGAAGGTGTTGAGTGATAGGTGGACTTGATGATGTCAAAGGTCTTTCCAACCTGGTTACTTGTGTGATTCTGTGAAATCATTGACCTAACACAGGCATTAAACCACACCTTGAAGTGCCACAGCTGCACCTTCTCAGACCACCTTCTCAGAACACCTTCAGGAAAGGTGACTCCACCACCTTCCAGCAACCTATTCTAGTTTCTCACCTTCCTTTGCTTGTTATTTCGAGCTTAAATACTACTGGGTGACCTTGGAGAAGTCATGCCTATCTGTGCCTCAGTTTCCTCAAGGGCAAAGTAGGATGGTGTCATTTATGTCTGCCATGAATTGCAACCTCACAGAATCACAGAATACACCTGGTAGGAAGAGGCCTCAAAAGATCATCCAGTCCCTCAACCCAGCAACACTAAACCATGTCAACACTAAATGGTCACCACTAAACCATGTCCCTAAGCACCAGGTCCACATGGCTTTTGAACACCCTCAAGGATGGTGACTCCAACACTGACCTGGGCAGGCCATTCCAATGTTTGGGAAGCTTCTCAGTGAAGAAATCTTTCCTAATATCCAACCTGAACCCCCTCTGGTGCAGCTTGGAACCGTTAACTGCTGTCACATCTCAGCTGCTACTCGTGGTTGAAATCTCCTTTTGCTGATTCCAAAGTGTTTCTACAGTGTTTCAGAGAATCTAAATGGATGGTGATGGAAAGGCAAAAGTTTCTTCTCACAGGAAGGTCTCCATGGGTAGAACATTTTTCTCATTCAGTGCCTGGAAACAGCTCACACTTAACAGAATAATAGCAACTCGAGGAAAGCCTGAGGGAGTTGGGGCTTTTTAGCTTGGAGAAGAGGAGACTGAGAGGTGACCTCATTCATGTTGATAAAGATGTGCAGGGTGAGTGCCCAGAGGCTGGAGTCAGGCTCTGCTCAGTGATGTCCAATGCCAGGCCAAGGGGCGCTGGGTTGAAGTTGAGGCGTAGGAAGTTGCTTAGAAACATGAGGAGGAGTTTTTTTCCCTTTGAGGGTTCCAGAACACTGAAATAGGCTGCCCAGAGGGGTTGTGGAGTCTCCCTCTCTGGAGATGTTCCAGACCTGCCTGGATGTATTCCTGTGTGATGTGGTCTAGGTGATGCTGCTGTGGCAGGGGGGTTAGACTGGATGAACTTTTGAGGTCCCTTCCAGCCCCTGACATTCAGTGAGTCTGTGAACTCATGGCAATAGGTACCCCAAAACAAAGACAATTAAAGATTCAATCATTAGGACCATGCAGTCACAGGTCTGAATGCAGCTTTCTGCTCCTTTGTGGGCCTGACACAACCCTGACTGTGGCTTCCAACTAGGGACTTGGCTTCATATTCTGCAAAGCAGTTTATAATATGCTGTAGACATAATGATTAGTAAATCAATAGCCACAGCTTGCTGACTTGCCTGAGAGCAGCCATGCCCTGCAGCCCCTACCATCACATGTCAACTGAGGGTACCTTGTTCCAGCCACCAGTGAAAACCTAGCTGCCTGGAGCTGCAGGTCTTCAGGGGCAGCTCTTAAAAGAAGCAGCAGAATCTGTCCTGTGAGATGTGAGGTTTTCCCCTTACCTGATGGTGACATCTGTTTCAAGGCCGTCTCCACCATGTTCAATTGTCTTCTGAAATGACATCTCAGTGTTTTCTGGTGCCAGCTAAAAAACAAAGAAAAGAATAAAAAGGTCCATGAGCCAGATATTCTTCAAACACCTCGTGGTGTTTGAAGACTCTTTAAGTTCTATCTCTTTTTTTTTTTTTTTTTTTTTTTTTTTTTTCTTCNTTTTTTTTTTTTTTTTTTTTGATCAAGTGGACATCATTATTTTGTTGAAGACTACTGTTGTTTTCCTTCAACTTCAGCCACCAAACACATCTTGCACCTCGGGAAGAGTGTCATAGAATCAAAGAATGGTCTGTCTTGGAAGGAACCACCAGAAAGTCATCCAGTCCAACCTCCTCTGCAGTCAGCAGGGGCATCCTCGACTAGCTCAGGTTGTCCATATCCCTCTTGAGCCTCTCCTTGAGTAGACCCAGGGATGGTCTACCCACTAGGCAACCAGTTCCAGTGTTCCACTACCCTCATGGTGCAGAACTTGTTTCTAACATCCAATCTCAGGCTGCTCTGCTGTACTTTGAAGCCATTGCCTCTTGTCCTGTCACTACAGACCTTTGCAAACAGTCTCTCTCCAGCCTTCTTGTAGCTCCCTTCAGGTAGTGGAAGGCTGCTATTAAGTGTCCCTAGAGCCTTCTCTTCTCCAGGCTTAACACCCCCAGCTCCCTCATGCTGTCCTCATGGCAGAGCTGTTCCAACTCCCTTATCACTTTTGTGGACCTTCCTCTGGACCTGCTCCTTCAGGTCCGTGTCCTTTCTGTGTTGAGGGCTCCAGAGCTGGATGCAGCACTCCAGGTGAGGTCTCCCCAGAGCAGAGCAGAGTGGCAGAATCACCTCTCTGCATCTGCTCTTGATGCAGCCCAGGCTGCCATTGGCCTTCTGTGCTGCAAGCTCACACTGCCTGCTCATGTCCAGCCTCTCATCCATTAGCACCCCCAAGTCCTTTCCCACAGGGCTGCTTTCCATCACCTCCTCCCTCAGTCTGTATTGACAGTGAGGATTGTTCTAGCCCAGGTGCAGAACCCTGCGCTTGCTCTTGTTGAACATCATGAGGTTCGCCTGTGCTTCACCTCTCCATTTTGTCCAGGTCCCTCTGGATGCCATCCTTTCCCTTTGACATATCAAAAGCACCACTCAGCTCGGTGTCACTGCACACTTGCTGATGGTGCACTCCATCAGGCTGTCTATAGCACTGACAGAAGTATTAAACAGCACAGGTCCCAGTACAGACCTTATCACCAGGCCTCTCTGATGCCTTTGTCATGCATTTCCAAATGCAACTATCTCCCCTTCCATCTTCCACAAATTTCTTGGGGGAAAATGATGATCAATGGCACCAAGTCCAGCTGGAGACCTGTGACTAGTGGATCCCCCAGGGATCAGTGCTGGGCCCAGTCCTGTTCAACATCTTTATCACTGACATTGATGAGGGGATAGACAGAGACAGAGTCTGTTCAGCAAGTTTGCTGATAATACGAAGGTGGGAGGCTTGGCTGAGACACCTGAACGTTGTGCAGACGTTCAACAAGACTTGGACAGACAGAGAACTGAACACAGAGGATCCAAATGAGGTTCAACAAGGATAAGTGCTGAGTCCTGCACCTTGTCAGGAACAGTAAACTGCACCAATACAGGTTGGGAGGTGATCTGCTGGAGAGCAGCCCTGTGGAGAAAGAGCTGGGAGTCCTGGTGGACAAGTTCTGCATGGGACAGCAATGTGCCATTGTGGCCAAAAAGGCCAATGGGTTCCTGGGGTGCATGAAGAGGAGTATGGCCAGCAGACTGAGTGAAGTTCTCCTCCTCCTCTGCTCTGCCCTAGTAAGACCTCACCTGGAATATCACATTCAATTTTGGGCTCCCCAGTTCAAGAGGGAATGGGAGGTACTGGAGAGAGTCCAACAGAGGGCTTCAAGGATGATGAAGGGCCTGGAGCACTGCCTGGTGAGGAAAGGCTGAGGGACTTGGGGCTGTTTAGTCTGGAGATGAGAAAACAGAGAGGGGATCTAATAAATGTTTGTAAGTATCTGAGGGTCAAGAAGAAAGGGACAGGGACATCCTCTGCTCACTTGTGCCCTGGGGTAGGACAAAGGACAAAAGATATGAACTAGAGCACAGGAAGTTCCACCTCAACATGAGGAAGAACTTCTTTACTGTAAGTGTGACAGAGCACTGGAACAGGCTGTCCAGAGAAGTGGTAGAGCCTCCTTCTCCAGAGACATTCAAGACCCATCTGGATGTGTTCCTGTGCAACCTGCACTAGATTGTATGGTCCTGCTCTAGCAGAGAGGGTTGGACTTGATGACTTCGAGGGGTTCCTTCCAACCCTTAACATCCTGTGATCTTGTAAACCCCACAGAAGATGATGAAGGTAGCAAGATATAGAATGAAGAAATGATGTAAATTAACTTTTCTAGACCTACCATTGGTGCTCCACGGTGTCCAATGAGGGCTGGCTTTGGTCCAAGTGTCCCCATCTCTCTGATGCAAGGAGAGTGCATCCCCAGAGGGATCAAGAAAAGAAAGAGAAGGATAGCCAGGTATGGACCAACAATTATCACCTGAACAACTGAAAGAATTTGAAGGAGGAAGGCTAGAGTTAATCCATGTGGTAATGCAGGGGTTTACTAAGTTGCTGCTGGGCTTTGTCCCATCCCTTTTTCCATCCCTTCTTGCCCAAATTTTCCAACTCTCTCCAAACAACGTAGCCTAGGAAAACAGCCTGAGCAAAGCAAGGATGTGGGCTAGGTCAAGACTGAAGGGTTTGTGCTTTAATTGCATCTCACTATGCCTTGCAGCAAGACATGGTCTTAGAATCACAGAATTGTTAGGGCTGAAAGGCACCTCAAGGATCATCTTCTCTGTTTGACCTCCAGAACCCTACAGCCTCTGACTGCATGAGTATTGCATCTCAGGAACTTGCCAACTGTCTGCTGATGCATTGCCCAAGAGCCCCAGTGAGCTTTCACCTCAGGGGACAAAACATTTCCTCTGAGAACTGAGCAGCTATGCACCAGTATCTCCATCTTGGACAGATACCACCACAGCTCTGCACATTGTGCCAGCAGCTTTCAAGGAACTTGGTCTGAAACCAGGATGATACTTGGAGCTGGATGTCCACTAGGCATTGTGAGATGTAACTGTTAGGGTCTCAGCACATTCATCCCCAACCTCCTCGGCTGTATTTCAACAAGAACAATCCTGGGCAGGGCAAAAAAAAAAAAAGCTTCCACCAGCATATTTTATCTGTGTTGGCAAATCAACATCTGTAGGTGAAGGTCATGTAGAAAATTTTGGCTAAAGAGAGAGCTTAGGTCAGAGAACAACAGCCAGTCCCAGAGCCAGGCTCTTAGAATCACAGAATCAGTCAGGGTTGGAAGGGACCACAAGGATCATCTAGTTCCAACCCCCCTGCCATGCCCAGGGACACCCTACCCTAGATCAGGCTGCCCACAGCCTCTGCCAGCCTGGCTGCAAACACCTCCAGGGATCTGGCCCCAAACACCACTCCTGGGCAACCCATTCCAGGCTCTCACCACTCTCATGCTCAACAACTTTCTCCTCACATCCAGCCTCAATCTCCCCAATTTCAGCTTTGCTCCATTCCCCCTAGTCCTGTCACTACCTCATAGACTAAAAAGTCCCTCCCCAGCTTTTCTGTAGGCCCCCTTCAGATCCTGGAAGGCCACAAGAAGGTCACCTGGGAACCTCCTCTTCTCCAGACTGAACAGCTCCAACTGTCATAGCAGAGGTGCTNTATTATATTATATTATATTATATTATATTATATTATATTATATTATATTATATTATATTACGATATATTATGATATATTACGATATATTACGATATATTACGATATATTACGATATATTATGATATATTATGATATATTATATTATAATACCTTCTTCACTTGTTCCTGGAATCTGACCTTGTCCTTTCACTACCTGCTCACACTTCTTGGAGGTGCACAGGAACTTCCCATGACATAACACTAGGAACTGACCAAAAAGCTCCTTCCACTATCTCACCTGGCTTCTGAGATGCACCAGCTTGAAGTGGACTGACTGGACTGGAGAAAGAGCTCCTGCCCCCCTGTTTTCCCCACACTGACATACACCTTTTTTCTCTAACATAAGGAGCAGGAAGCAGAGCTACTGTACCTTTCTTGTCTGCTCTGATAGCGTGAAGAGCCACAGGCCAAGACAGGAGGACCATAAGGATTATTGCCCCTATGTGGAGGTAGGGAGCTGTGATCTGAGAAAGAGAGAGAAGGATTTTAGCCAAAGGATGAAGTGTGGAGACAAACCCCCAACACAGCTACAGTCTTCCACCTGGGTGGACTCCTGCTGAAAACACCAACAGCTCAACCTCTCTCCTGCACTTCTGTTGGGTCCATCAATCTCCTGGAGTTGAAGGACAAGGTCTGTGCCTTCAAGCAGGCCAGCTGTTCAGGCTGAGGAGTGCTCCTCACTGCACTGCACAGATCTCCTTTCTCCTAAGCCAGCTGAGGGGGACACAGCTGTCCTCATTCATGAGCACCTTCAGCTGTCAGCACGTTCCAGGGAGCAGCCAGTTTGATCCAGCCTATCCCAATCCAATCCCATCCAGGTGACAGCCATCTCCATGCCACACTGCAGCTAAGTCATTCAACTGATACCAACAAACCTGAGTGATAAAATGTGGGTTTTACACCTGTGTGGAACTAATTATTATGGCATAAGAGAAGTAGTTCGTGTGGACCTCAACTGATCATGGACTTTATCAGACTCACATGTGTGCCCAGGTGGCCAAGAGGGACAGTGATATCCTGACATCCCGTCCAGGGATGGTGTGACCATCAGGACTAAGGATGTGATCTTGCCCCTGTACTCAGCATCAGTGATCACACATCTCAAATACTGGGCTTAGTTTTGGGCCCCTCACTTCAAGAACACTGAGGTGCAGGAGTGTGTCCAGTGAAAGGCAGTGGAGCAGTAGAAGGGTCTAGGGAACAAGTCTCATGTGAAGGGTCTGAGACAGCTGGGGTTGTTTAGTCTGGAGCAAAGGAGGCTGAAGGAGGTTGTAGAGAGGTGAGGATTGGTTTGTTCAGCCAAGTAACAAGTGATAGGACACAAGGAAATGGCCTCAGGTTGTGCCAAGGGAAGTTTAGGTTGGATATCTTCGAGAAAGCTATTGAGGTGCTGGAGTGGGTCCAAGAGGAGAACAGTGATGGGACTGGGGGGAAAGTCTGATGAGGAGAGGCTGAGGGAGCTGGGGGTGTTCAGCCTTGAGAAGAGAAGCCCCCCAGGGGGGACCTTATCACTCTCTGCAACTACTCGAAGGAAAGTTGTAGTCAGGTGTGGATCAGGAAACCTGTGACAAGAGGAGAGGGCATGGCCTGAAGCCGTGCCAGGGGAGGTTTAGATTGGATGTTAGGAAGCATTTCCTGATGGAAAGGGTAATTAGACACTGGAATGGACTGCCCAGGGAGGTGGTAGAGTTGCTGTCCCTGGAGGTGTTTAAGGAAAGCTTGGATGTGGCACTTGGTGACATGGTCTGGCTGATGTGGTGGTGTTGGGTCATAGACTGGACTTGATAAGGTCTGTTCCAGCCTCAACAATTCAGTGATTCTCTGATATCAGGAAGAATTTTTTCACTGAAGGGGGTTATCAGGCATTGGAACGGTTTGCCCAGGGACGTGGTGGAGACCTCATCCCTGGAGGTATGTAAGGGTCATGTAGACGAAGTGCCTAAGGATATGCTTTAGTCCAGGACTTGTCAGTGTTAGAATAATGATTGGACCCAAATGAGCTTAAAGGTCTTTTCCAATCAAGGTGGTTCTGTGATACACACCCTGCAGTATTTAATTTCACATTTTATCAGCATAAAAATAATTCATTTTCATATATTCCAAAGTTTTCCATTCACTTCCATTAGGGGTAATTGGTTTGGGTTTTTTTTTTTTTTCCTCCTTAAGAAAAAACAAAATAACCTAATGTGTAGGTTGGAGGTTGACCTGCTGGAGATCAGCTCCACAGAGAACAACCTTAGGGTCCTGCTGGACAATAAACTGACCATGAGAGAGCAATGTGTCCTGATGGCCAAAGAGACCAGTGGTATCCTCAAGTGTAAAGAGTTTGACCAGTGGGTTGAGAGAGGTTCCCATGCTCCTCTACTGAGGCCCCACTGAGGCCCCATCTGGAGTATTGTGCCTAGCTCTGGGGTCCCCAGTTCTGGGCCCCTCAATGTTGAGGGATGTTGAGATGCACAAACATGTCCAAAGAAGGACAGCAAGGCTGGTGAGGGGGCCTGGAGCACAGCCCTGTGAGGAGAGGCTGAGGGAGCTGGGAGTGTGCAGCCTGCAGAAGAGGAGGCTCAGGAAAGACCTCATTGCTCTCTACAACTACCTGAAAGGAGGTTGGGGCCAGGTGGGGTTGGCTCCTTCTGCCAGGCACCAGTGACAGAACAAGAGCGCACAGCCTCAAGCTACACCAGGGCAAGTTTAGGCTGGATGTTAGGAAGAAGTTCTTCACAGCAAGAGTGATTGGCATTGGAATGGGCTGCCCAGGGAGGTGGTGGAGTCACCATCCCTGGAGGTGTTTAAAAGGAGGCTGGATGAGGCACTTAGTGCCATGGGTTAGTTAATTAGAAGGTGTTAGGTGATAGGTTGGACTCAATGATCTCAAAGGTATTTTCCTACCTGGTTAATTCTGTGATTCTGTGATGAGAGACACAGAGCTACTGGAAAGAGTTCAACAGAGGGCTACAAGGATGATTAAGGCAATAGAACTCTGTTATGGGGAAATGTTGAGGGAGCTGAGGCTGCTTAGCCTGGAGAGGGCTGAGAGGGGTTCTGATCAGTGTTTACAAACAACTTAAGGGTGGGTGTCAAGAAGATGGAGCCAGCCTCTTTTCACTGATGCCCAGTGATAGGACAAGAAGCAGTGGACACAAATTGGAACACAGGAAGTTCCACCTCAACATCAGGAAAAACCTCCCTACTCTGAGGCTGCCAGAGCACTGGAACAGGCTCCACAGAGAGGTCATGGAGTCTCCTTCTCTGCAGAGATTCAAGACCCATCTGGATGCATTCCTTTTGGTGACCCTGCTTTAGCAAGGGGACTGAACTAGATGATCTTCAGAGGTTCGTCTCACCCCTACCATTCTCTGATTCTGTATTTTCCTTAATTCACAACTACGCAAGAAAAATTATTCATTCACTGCTGATGCTACATTAGATAACATCTATTAGTGTTATCTAATTTGGTGAGACACTGGCACAGGTTGCCCAGGGAGGTTGTGGCTGCTCCCTCCCTGGAGGTATTCAAGGCCAGGCTGGATGAGGTCTTGAGCGTCCTGATCTAGTGGGAGGTGTCCCTGCCTGTGGCAGGGGGTTGGAACTGGATGATCTTTGAGGTCCCTTTCAACCTAAACCATTCTATGATTCTGTGATTCTATTGTGGGACATATACCACCACAAGAAGGACATGGAACTGTTGGAATCAGTCCAGAGGAGGGCCACAAAGATGCCCAGAGGGCTGCAGCACCTCTGCCATGAGGACAGGCTGAGAGAGATGAGGCTCTGCATCTTGGAGAAGAGAAGGCTTCCAAGAGACCTTATAGTAGCCTTCCAGTATCTGAAGGGGGCCTACAGGAGGGCTGGGAAGGGACAACCAGTCTGGATGACGTCTTGAGCAACCTGTTCTAGTGGGAGGTGTCCCTGCCTATGGCACAGGGGGGTTGGAACTGGATGATCTTTAAGGTCTCTTCCAACCTAAACCATTCTATGATTCTATTGACAAGGTCTTGTAATGACAGGACGAGGAGGAATGGGTTCAAACTGTTGGAGGGGAGATTTAAATGGGATGTTAGGAGGGAGTTCTTTGCAGTGAGGGTGGTGAGACACTGGAACAGGTTGCCCAGGGAGGTTGTGGATGCTCCCTGCCTGGAGGTGTTCAAGGCCAGGCTGGATGAGGACTTGAACGACCTGATCTAGTGGGAGGTGTCCCTGCCTATGGCACAGGGGGGTTGGAACTGGATGATCTTTGAGGTCACTTCCAATCTAAACCATTCTATGATACAGCCAGCAGACTTGAGTTCTTTCACCCTAAAGAGCAAACGAAGATCAAAAGCTGAGAATCACTTCTGTGCTTACCACAAATGCATGAGCAGAGCTGGGAAGCAGGCAGAGAGAGTTTGTCACTTGTACAGACACTCAGGAGATGTTGGCATCACACACTCTGCATAAAACCAGGCAAACTAGTCCAGCACTTTCCCATGCTCAGCACAGCCCCATGGCTTCTGTTTGAGCTAGAACTGGGAGTTAGTAAGGCATGAGCTAAGAAAAGAAGCTATCCAGATGCAACCTTTTTCCTGTTGCTTAGTCCATGCCTGATTCTCTGAGCTGGAAGGGTTGAAGAAAGCAGCAGACACAGAGAGATGTTATTGCACCTGATACTGTCTGCCCCAGGCAGTTGATGCCAGCATCTGCTGACAGAAGCAGTCTTCAGCTGTATAAACAGAGGAGCCACCTGAGATGTCCATGATATCCGAGATAACTTTGCAGGACTCGACACAGAATCTATGAGAGATTCAGGTCCTCTGGAAACAGCAGTGGGGGGCCACATGAAGCATCTCCATGGTCATGCTTACCCAAAATAAAGAGTACCTGTGGAGAACACAAAGGCTCTTGTGTCTCTTTCTGTTCATCCACCTCCTCTGGTATCTGCAGTCTTGTTTGATATCTTAATCAACGACCTGGATGAGGGCATTGAGTGTACCCTCAGCAAGTTTACTGATGATACAAAACTTGGGGGGGTGGCTGACACATGTCAGCCTGTGCTGCCATCCAACCAGATCTGGACAGGCTGAGTGCTGAACAAAGGCTGACCACATGAAGTTTAATAAGGACAAGTGCAGGGTCCTGCATATGAGGAGGAGTAACAGCAGGCACCAGTACAGGTTGGGGCTGCCCTGGTGGAAAGCAGCTCCACAGAGAAAGAATTTGGAGTGCTGGTGGGCAGCAAGTTCTGCATGGGCCAGCAATGTGCCCTTGTGGCCAAGAGAGCCAATGGCATCCTGGGGTGCAGCAGGAAAAGTGTGACCAGAAGGGCTAGGGAGGTTCCTCTACCCCTCTACTCCACCCTGTTGAGACCACAGCTGCAATACTATGACCAGTTTTGGGCTCCCCAGTTCAGGAGTGACAGGGACCTGCCGGATAGAGTCCAGCAGAGAGCCACGAGGATGAGTGGGGGACTTGAGCATCTCCCTGATGGAGAGAGGCTGAGAGCCCTGGGGCTGTTTAGTCTGGAGAAGAGAAGGCTGAGAGGAGATCTGAGCAATGTCTCTCAATACTTGATGGGTGGGTGTCAAGTGGATGGGAACAATCTCTTTTGGGTGGTGCACAACAATGAGACGAAGAACAGTGGGTACAAACTGGAGCAGAGAAGGTTTCAGCTCAATACAAGGACAAACTTCTTTCCAGTGAGGGTGACAGAGCCCTGGAGGAGGCTGCCCAGAGAGGTTGTGGAGTCTCCTTCTCTGGAGACTTCCCAAACCCACCTGGATGTGTCCCTGTGTGAACTACCCTAGGGGACCTTGCTTTGGCGTTGGGGTTGGGCTCGATGACCTCTGGATGTCCCTTCCAAGCTCTAATATCCTGTGACTCTGATGCTGTATGTGGGAGGAGGACCTGGTGGTTTCTCACTACCTTTGCCAGTGCACTGAAATCTATGGAGTAGGAATGTGCAATTAACCACACCCTTCAGACGCTGTAATTCCTCTTCCTGTCCATATGCATCCTTCCAACATTCACAAGCAAATAAGCCATGTGAGAGAGAGGTGATGGGACCAGGTAGGCAGCTCTGTAGTCAAAGGCTACATACTGGACTCAGCAGTGCTATGTTGATGATTTGACTCCATGATCTTAAAGGTCTTTTTCAACCTAAATGATTCTATGATTCTAAACCTCCTCCTTCCCAATGTATGTGTGGACCTAGAAGCTTGTGCACCAAACAGCACTGTGTAGATCTTGCCCCCATTTTCAGATCTGGTGAGAGTTAAGGAAGCCAGCAGATGATGCACTCTGAGCTCTTGCATCCAGCACATTGTCCCACTTAACACCAGTGTTCCCCACCTACTCTCTAAAAGCTCATTGATGTCCTTCCCTCAGGAGACAAAGTTCTTCTGAGTCACAGAAGATTGAAATTGAGTTAGGAATAAGAGAAGGAGCTGATTAGGGAGAAAGCACTGGATAGGGCTGGGTGATAGGTTGGACTGGATGAGCTTGGAGGTCTCTTCCAACCTGGCTTATTCTATTCTATTCTATTCTATTCTATTCTATTCTATTCTATTCTATTCTATTCTATTCTATTCTATTCTATTCTACTCTAGTCTAGTCTATTCTATTTTATTCCATTCCATTTTATTCCGTTCCCTTCCATTCCAATTATATTCTATTCCATTCCATTCCATTCCATTCCAATTCTATTCTATTCTATTCAAAAGTTCTTGCTCCAGCAGCTCTAATAGCCAAAGGTATCTGATTTACTTGCCCTTGGCACCTGCAAATTATCAGCACAACTACAGTACTTTTTGCTAAAAATAACAGCTCACAAAGGATGCAGCTTCCCAAAGTGAGATCTGCTACATCAGGCAGCTTGAAGCTCAACCTCAACTCTTGGCTTCCTTTTGCCATCAAGAAATTTCAAGCCATAATAATAAGTTTATTCCAAACCA
>VWZI01014417.1:7491-28980 GCA_013396835.1 Psilopogon haemacephalus
TTCTATTCTATTCTATTCTATTCTATTCTATTCTATTCTATTCTATTCTATTCTATTCTATTCTATTCTATTCTATTCTATTCTATTCTATTCTAAAATATCTCCAACTCCCTCGTGTCTCCTCATAAGCAGAAAGCTCCTCCAAGGTGCTCCAGAATGACCTCTCCATGGTCTAGGTTGGGTTGGGTTGGAGCCTTCCTCAACACTTGCCTTGGGAGTTGTTCAATGCTTTCTGCCTGCATCCTGGGTGGCTGTTTGCTTTCATGTGCTGCAGGGTGGGTGGGTGATAGGCTGGGAGGTGAGTCTTTGATGCTCCCCTTTGAAGCAGATTGCTGAGGGTGGGTGGTGGAGCCTCTTGCAGACACTCCCTGACTGCATCTAATTGCCTGCTGCTCACAGGATGTCAGGGGTTGGAAGAGACTCAAAGAGCTTCTCGAGTCCAACCCCATGGCAGGGGGTTGGAGCTGGATGATCTTTAAGGTCCCTTCCAATCCAAACCATTTTGTGAATCTGTGAATCATTCCTGGCACCTTCACCTGATGTGTGTAGCAGCTGTAGAGCCTCCAGAGAAGCTGGGATGTAGCCCAGCAGATGCAACTCCATTAGTTGGACACTGCAAGGTGGGTGCAGATCCCTCCTGTTCCCCAGAGGTTCACAGGCTCACAGGATGCTTTAAGTGCCCACCCCAAGGCAGGAGGAAGAGCTAAGCAGAAATTGTGGCCAAAAGGAGAAGCACCAAGAAGGTTCATTCGTGCTCCCACCCCTCCTCTTTGTCTCTCCCCTGCCTTTGAGGCACAGATGCTTGAACCTTGCTCTTGAGCTGGGAATAAAACTCTGCCCTGAAGCAAGCCCAAAGCTGTTGCTGGTCAGATCCAGGCTGGGGTTTGCTGTCACCCTGGTGCTGTTCTGTTCCCTGCTGCTGGTCCTGCTTTGATATCCAGTGGGCTCAGCAGGTGTGGAGTAGAGCTGGCCCAAGGAGGAACATCCCCTGAGACTCCAGAACTCAAACTCCATCTGTGGTGAGGCGGTGCGAGCACCACTGCAGCCTGCAGGCTCGCAGGATGTCAGGGGTTGGAAGAGACCTAAAGAGATCATCTAGTCCAACCTCCCTGCCACAGCAGGACCATCCAATCTAGCTCAGGGCACACAGGAACACATCCTGTGTTCCAGACAGGTCTGGAAAGGCTCCAGAGAAGGAGACTCTACAGCCTCTCTGGGCAGCCTGTGCCAGTGCTCTGGGACCCTTCCAGTCAAGAAGTTGCCCCTTGAGTTGAGCTGCAACCTCCTGTGCTGCAGCTTCCATCCATTGCTCCTTGGCCTATCCCAGGGAGCAAGTGAGCAGAGCCTGTCCCCATCTCCTGACCCCCAGCCCTCAGATAGTTATAAACATTGATGAAATCCCCACTCAGTCTTCTCTTCTCCAGACTAGGCAGCCCCAGGTCCCTCAGCCTCTCTGGGACGTTCTGAAAAGCAGCTCCCTCTGACAGAAGGCATGCAACTTCACCTTCAGGTGAAGGACAAAGGGATGCAACCCTTTGTCCTTCATGCCTCACATTCCAGCTTTGCCACCTAGTGTCGTTTTGGGACAGGATTAAGGATAACACTTCTGGCTTGGTGGAATTTCAGCAGGAACCTGAGTGAGCAAAGTGGTTGTTGAAGTGCTGGGTGCTCTGGCCTGGCATTAATCAGCTACAACCTCACCAGCTCTAGGGCTTTGTGAATGTTTTTCACTGCGTTGCTCTGTTTCCTTCCCCAAAGTCTCTCTTAGGAGAAGCTCCAAGCACCCTGTAATTTCCTGACAAGCTTCAGGAAATTCTATGAGTAGGGGCACAGGTCCAGAGCAGGAGGCTTCTGTGACTCATTCAAAAGAGGCTGAGCAAATCCAGCCTGTGCTCAGGTGACCCAGGGGACAGCTTTGGTCAGGTTTCAGGTGGAATCACAGAACCCTGTGGGCTGGAAGAGACCTTGCAGATCACTGAGTCCCACCTGCCCCAGCCAGGTTAAAGTGTCTGAAATGTGCCCTTATGATGCCTGCTTCAAGGGGTAGAGATTCAGCACCTTTCTCCCAACCCACCCCAAAAAAACCCCCAACAAAACCCAAAAGGAAAAAAAAACACAAAAAAGGCAGGGAATCAGACAGGCGTAACAGGCATAGAAGCATTTTGGTTGGAAGAGACCTTTAAGCTCACCCAGCCCAGCCCTTACCCAGCTTACCCCAGCACTGCCAGCTCAGCACTAAGCCATGGCCCCCAGCACCGCATCTGCACAGCTTTGACACCCCTCCAGGAATGTGGACTCCATCGTTGCCCTGAGCAGCCTGGGCCAGGCCTTGACAACCGTTTTGGGGAATAAATTGTTCCTCATGGCCAACTCAAACCTCCCCTGGCACAATTTCAGGCCATTTCCATCTTGTTCCATCCCTTGTTCCTTGTGAGCAGAGCCCAACACCCAGCTGGCTGCAGCCTCCTCTCGGAGCTGTAGAGAGCAATGAGTTCTGCCCTCAGCCTCCTCTTCTCCACACCAAACCTCACCCCAGCTCCCTCAGCTGCTCCTCCCCAGTCCTGCTCTCCAGACCCTTCCCCACCTTTGCTGCCCTTCTCTGGCCCTGCTTCAGCTCCTCTTGTCCTATCTTTGCACCTCTGCATTCCCCCATCCCATCAAAAATCTTGAGATGCTTGGGACTTAAGTGATTTCTGCACGTTCCAGAGGTCCTTTCCAATGTCTCTGGGTCACTTTTCAGCTGAGGATGTTTAGAAAAGAGATTTTAAAAGGTGGAATAGGAGGAGAGTAAGAGAGACAGAGAGAAAATATTAATATACATAGTTCTGTGTGGCCATGGCACCTGGGGACAAGGTTTAATGGCCATGGTGGTGCTGAGTTGGATGTTGGACCTGGTCTTCGAGGTCTTTTCTAAGTGAAGCAGTTCTATGATTCCATGAAGTCTGTCTTGACTGTCTTGGTGTTGGAAGTGGCAATTGGATGGGTAAAGCCTGGAAATGCACATTTCCAGTAGGGTTGGGGGGGCCAACCTTTGGACCCCATCTGTGAAGCTGCTGAGCTCCTTACTGCTTCCAGCTGAGGAAGGATGAAAAGGATGCTGCAGTGATGTGTTGGTGAGGACAGAAGAAGCTTTGTCTGCTTCCAGAGTTAGTACTCTGCTTCTGCCTCACAGAATCATAGAATGGCTTAGGTTGGAAGGGACCTCAAAGCTCAGCCAGTTCCAACATCCCTGTGCCATAGGCAGGGACACCTCTCACTAGAACAGGTCGCTTAAGGCCTCATCCAACCTGCCCTTGAACACCTCCAGGGAGGCTGTGAAGCACAGAATGTGATCAAGGATCAAAGACCACATTCTGTGCTTCTGTGCTCCACAACCTCCCTGGGCAACCTGTGCCAGTGTCTCACCACCCTCACTGCAAATAACTTCCTCCTAACATCCACTTTCAATCTCCCCTCTGCCAGTTCAAACCCATTCCTCCTTGTCCTGTCATTACCAGACCTTGTCAATAGTCCCTCTACAGCCTTCCTGTAGTCCACTTCAGATCCTGGAAGGCCACTCCAAGGTCTCCTGGAAGCCTTCTCTTCTCCAGGCTGCACAGCCCCAACTCTCTCAGCCTGTCCTCACAGCAGAGCTGCTGCAGCCCTCTCAGCATCTTGGTGGCCTCCTCTGGACTGGCTCCAACACTTCCATGTCCTTCTTGTGTTGGGGGCTCCAGAACTGCACACAGTGCTGCAGGTGGGGTGTGAGGAGAGCAGAGCAAAGGGGCAGAATCCCCTCCCTTGCCCTGCTGCCCACACTGCTCTTGCTGCAGCCCAGCACACAGTTGCTGTCTGGGCTGCACTCACACTGCAGCCTTAGGTTGAGCTTTTCATCAGCCCAGACCCCCAGGTCCTGTTCCTCAGGGCTGCTCTCAGCCATTCCCCACCCAGCTTGGAGTTGTGCTTGGGATTGTGCCCACCCAGGTGCAGGACCTTCCACCTGGCCTTGTTGAATGTCATGAGGTTGGCCTCTGCAGCCTTTCCAGGTCCACAGCCTCCCTGGAGGTATTCAGGACCAGGCTGGATGAGGCCTTGAGTGACCTGTTCTAGTGAGAGGAGGAGGCAGAGTGGGAGGAGGAGTAGGAGGAGAGGGAGAAGGAGAAGGAGGAGGTGGGGAGAGAAACAGGTTGCAGGAGGCTGGCCCAAAGCCTAGTTGTGATTGTGGTTTCTGCTGTACTGGGAGGTAATGGGTACCATATGATGGGGGAGGTTGAAAAGCTCATTGCCCCCCTGCAGTACTCACCCCTGCACTGGGCTGAGGCATTCCAGCATTCCACAAGCTCAGCTTTGATTGGGAGCAGATGGACTCCTCGGGTTCCTCCAGTGGGATCACAGAGTCAGGAAGGCTCAGGCCAACCTTTCAGAAGGGTCACAGTGAGGGGGAGAGACACTGGCACAGGTTACCACAGGGAAGTTGTGGAGCAGAGAAGCACAGAATGTGATCTTTGATCTTTGATCACATTCTGTGCTTCTCTGCTCCGCAACCTCCCTGAAGGTGTTCAGGGCCAGGCTGGATGAAGCCTTGAACACCCTGTGGCTGGTGAGAGGTGTCCCTGCCCATGGCAGGAGATTGGAGCTGGATGAGCTTCAAGGTCCCTTCCAACCCAGCCCCAATCTGTGGATCCTCTCTGGTTGCTTGCACCCTTCTGGAGGAAGCCAAAAGTATGAGGAGTAAATCTGGGGAGAGCAAATGTCTGATTGAAAGCCCTGGAGACTCAGTTTCCCCACTGCCTTGTTGAACTGGAGGCTGCAGGCACAGCCATGCTCTTCTGAACATCACAGGAGCTGAGACCTTCTCTTAAGTGCTGCCTTCAGCTTTGGACTCCCCAGTTGAAGAGAGACAGGGACCTGCTGGGGAGAGCAGCCCTGTGGAGAGGGACCTGGGAGTGATGGTGGAGAACATTCATGGCACAGCAATGTGCCACTGTGGCCAAGAGGGCCAATGGGGTCCTGGGGGGCATTAAGCAGAGTGTGTCCAGCAGATCCAGGGAGGTTCTTCTCCCCCTCTGCTCTGCCCTGCTGAGACCTCATCTTGAGTACTGCCTTCATTTTTGGGGCTCCCCAGTTGAAGAGGGACAGGGACCTGCTGGAGAGAGTCCAAGGGAGGGCTGTGAGGATGCTGAGGGGACTGGAGCACTGCCTGATGAGGAGAGGCTGAGGGACCTGGGGCTGCTTAGTCTGGAGAAGAGAGAAGGCTGAGAGGGGATCTAATCGATGTTTATCAATCTCTGAGGGCTGGGGGTCAGGAGTGGGGGACAGGCTCTGCTCACTTACTCCCTGGGATAGGCCAAGGAGCAATGGATGGAAGCTGCAGCACAGGAGGTTGCAGCTCAACACAAGGGGCAACTTCTTGACTGGAAGGCTCCCAGAGCACTGGCACAGGCTGCCCAGAGAGGTTGTGAAGTCTCCTCTGGAGCCTTTCCAGGCCTGTCTGGATGTGTTCCTGTGTGCCCTGAGCTAGATTGGATGGTCCTGCTCGAGGATCGAGGATCTCTTTGGGACCTTTCCAACCCTTGACGTGCTGTGATCACCTGCCCACACCCAGCTGAATGCCTGGTGATGGCTTCTACCTCTTACACAACTGCTTCTGATCTCCTGTACCTTTGTTTCCTAGACACTGGTAAAAGCTGTGTGGCCAGGCTGTCTTTCAGCTGTCCCCTGAAGGGCCACTACTGCCTCTACAGCAAGTCCAATTTTACCCTGGTCAGCCAGCAGCCTCCCCTCTGGATCCACATCATGTTCCTCTTCCAGCAGGTAGGTGTAGTTCTGCTCTTCTTCACCTGGGGCTTGGGAAGCCTGTGGTGTCCATCAGCTTAGAGCCATCAACTCTCCATGCAAGACCTCACCTTGCTGCCCTCCTTCTTCCACTCCTTGGGGCATTACTCATAGAGTTTCTGGGCCAGGTCCATGTACTCATGTCTGGGTGGGACAGAGGTGGCATCAGCACTCCCCTCACTCCCCCAGCGTGTCACCTGCATCCCTCCAAGCCTCCCCCAAGCCGCTGGTGTGTGGTGGGTCCATAACTTACTCGTCATTTAATGCGAGGCCATCAAAGACCACCCACCTTTGGGCAAATAGAATCATAGAATCAGGCAGGTTGGAAGAGACCCCCAAGCTCCTCCAGTTCAACCTCTAGGTTTGCTCCTCTAGGTTGGAGTCACAGTCCCCAGAGGCTCTTTGAAGGACCTGCCTTGCTCTTGGGTGGTAGCTCTGCCACCCCTGGAGGGATTCCAAAGCCATAGAATCATAGAGTCAGACAGCTTGGAAGAGACCTCCAAGCTCATGCAGCCTGACCTGTCCCCCAGCCCTCTCCAACCAACCAACCCCAGGCACTAAGTGCCCATGCAGGCTTTGCTTGAACATCTCCATGTTCTGCTCCAAAGGTTCCAACATTTGGGAGCATTTCTGCCTTCAGCACAGGGAGGCTCTGCCTGTGACTTGATAGAGGGAGTCACTTCTGATTAGGGAAAGGCTTCTAATTAGCCTTGGGCATGCTGGAGTAGGGCAAGAGGGCAGAAAGGAGCAGTGATGCTCTGCAATGGAAGGCAGATGTCAGCAGGCTAACACCCAGCCCTGTCCAATCAACCAGGCCATGGCACTAAGTGCCCCATCCAGTCTCTTCTTGAACACCTCCCTGGACAGCCCATTCCAAAGCCAATCTCTCTCTCTGTGCAGAACTTCCTCCTTACATCCAGCCTGAACCTGCCCTGGCACAGCTTGAGCCTGTGTCCTCCACCTTGGTGGCATCATGCCTTGCTTAGGCATGATGGCATCAGGTTGGCCCAGTCCTGACATAAGCCCTTGACTTACTCTGGATGATGCTGAGCCCAAAGAGGTGAGAGTCCTTCAGACTCAGGAGCTCACACACCTGCACCAGAAACTCATGGCACAAAAATCTTCATCTGCAGAAACCACCTACACATGGTCTGGGATGGGTCTTGGTTTGAAGTCTGCAGGCACTGAGTTTGGTCTGCTTGAGGCTCTGCAGAGTGAGCTGCCAGGCTGGCTCCATGGGGCTGGGGTCAGTGGCATGAGGGGCAGCAAGGCCAGGGGCAGAGTCCTGCGACTGGGGAGCAACAGCCCCAGGAAGGCTCCAGGCTTGAAGGCACAGTGGCTGGCAACTGCCTGTTGGGAAAGGACCTGGGGACAAGCTGCTCCAGGTGGAGATTTGAGCAAGCCGCTCCAGGTGGAGCCTTGGGCAAGCTGCTCCAAGTGGAGCCTTGATCTCCTGACTCCTGACCTTTGACTCTGACCTTTTGTCCCTGACCTCTGACTCTTGACCACTGTCCTCTTACCGCTGCCCTGTGACCCCAATCTCTGAGCCCCTGACCCTTGACCTGAGACCCTTGACCTCCTGACCCTTGGGAAAGGAAAGGACTTGGGGGTGTTGGTCAACAGCAGCTTTGAGCAGTGTTGGGCAAGAAGGGCAGCAGCATCTTGGCCTGGAACAGCACTGGTGTGGGTAGCAGGAGCAGGGCAGGGCCTCTGTTCTGGGCACTGGGGAGGTTGAATCCTGGGTTCAGTTTTGGGGCCCTCACTCCCAAAAGGACTCTGGTCCTTGACCCCTGATCTTTGACCTCAGACCCCTGACCCTTGATCCCTGGCCACAGAGTCTGTGGCCTTTGGCCCCAGTCCTTGACCCCTGACCCTTGACTTCTAAGCCTTGATCCATGGCCCTGCCCCTTGACCTCTGACCCACCCGGCATTTGAACTTTATCTCTTGACCTCTGACCCTTCAACCTTGATCTCTGACACACTCCCTCTCATATCTGATGTTGACCCTCTGACCCTTTACCCCCTGACCTCTGGTCCCTGGTCCTTGATCCCTGACCCTTGATCTCTGCCCCAATCCTTGACCTCTGCCTCCTGACCTTTGACTGCTAGCCCCAACCCTTGACCCCCTGACCCCAACGCCCATCCCTAAGACCCTGTAGCCCCAAGACTGTAACCCTAAGCCTAACCCCCTAGCTCTAAGCTCCTCACCATCTAACCCTTATGCCCCATCTCCCTAATTGAGGGGCTGGAGCAGGTCCAGAGGAGGGCAATGAAGCTGGGGATGGGTCTGGAGAGGAGCAGCTGAAAGAGCTGGGGGAGTGTAGCCTGGGGGAGAGGAGGCTGAGGTGAGACCTTCTGCCTCTCAACTCTTTGAAAGAGGCTGGAGCTAGTTGGGGATTGACCTCTTCTCCCCAGGAGCAAGTGATAGGGGAAGAGGAAACAGCCTCAAGTTGCCCCAGAGTAGGGTTAAGTTGGCCATGAGGAACAATTTGTTTTCTGCAAGAGTGGCCAGGGATTGGCACAGGCTGCCCAGGGAGGTGGTGGAGTCCCCATGCCTGGAGGTGCTCAAGAACCCTGTGGCCATGGCACCTGGGGAGACGGTTTGATGGGCTTGGTGGGGTTGGGCCAGAGGTTGCACTCAATGATCTGGGAGGTCTTTTCCTACAAAAGCAATTCTCTGAATCTATAATCTGTGCTTTCATTTGCTTCACCAGACAGGACAACACTCCTGGCAGCAGGCAGTGAGGATCTGCCTGTTGTGTCCCTTTCTAACACCAAATGTGCCAGCCAGGAGCTAATTTAGCCATGTTCCTGTGCAGCCTGGCTGCTTGGAGCTGCCCACTTCACCCTTTGACTTTGGACCCCCTCATTAAAAAAAAAAAAAAAAAAAAGGCAGTTTCTGACAGCTGAGCTGGAAAAATGCATTCTGTGAGCCAAGATAAAATTCCTGCCTTGAGGCTGACTGCAGCATGTCTGCGTCCCTTGGATGCCAGACAGTAGGATTAGGTCTTGTGAGTGTCTCCTGAGCAGAAGGAACATCCACATCCAGGAAAACCTTGAAAGGACATTCCTTGTGTTGTGAAATCGAGGACACGAAGCAGGGAGCAATCCCATTCCCTTCTCCTGGCTCCTGCCCCAGCTCCAGTTCTTAATTATGAGGTCATGCAGCAGGCATGAGAGGGGCAGAGATGCTGATGTCCCTCAGCTGCAGCAGTGTTCCAGGAACACTGCCTTTGGGCCACTTTGTACAAGAACAGATCAAGGGTGGTGAAATATCAGCTCCAGCTTGGACGTGGGTTTGGGCAAGCTGCTCTAGAAGGGGCCTTGGGCAAGCTGCTCTAGTTGGAGCCTTGGGCACACTGCTCTAGATGGGGCCTTGGGCAAGCTGCTCTAGAAAGGGTCTTGGGCAAGGTGCTCCAGATAGAGCCTTGGGCAAGCTTCTCCAGAAGGAGCCTTGGGCAAGCTGCTCTAGATGGATTTTTGGGCAAGCTGCTCCAGTAGTAGTGTCCCTGACCATGGCAGCAGTGTTGGACTGGATGATCTCCAAAAGCCCCTTCCAACCCCCCCCATGCTAATATCCTGTGATTTCCAGAGGCCACTGCTGCTCAGCTTTAGCTAAACCATCACTGCCCTACAATGAGGGCAGGGAGGTGGCTGTGGGTAGGTGATCTTTGTTGAGCCACAGACCTCCAAGGCATACAACTGCCCAACAGAAAAACCCAAAGGAAATTAAATCTCTGAGGTTTCCTCTCTCTGGGTGGCTATCCACAGAATCCTGGAATGGCTCAGGTTGGAAGGGACCTCAGAGCTCTTCTACTCCAACCCTGTGCCGTGGGCAGGGACTCCTCTCAACTAGCCCAGCTTGCTCAAGACCTCATCCATTCTGCCTTGAACATCTTAGTGCCATTGGATAGGGCTGAGTGATAGGTTGGACTGGATGATCTTGGAGGTCTCTTCCAACCTGGCTTATTCTATTCTATTCTATTCTATGCTATGCTATGCTATGCTATGCTATGCTATGCTATGCTATGCTATGCTATGCTATGCTGTGCTATGCTGTGCTATGCTATCCCATCCCATCCCCAGTCAGGAGGCAGCCACAGCCTCCCTGGGCAGCCTGTGCCAGTCTTGCCATCCTCCTACTGAAGAACTTCTTCCTCAGCTCCAGCCTCACCCTGCTCTGCCTCAGCTCCAAACCATTCCCCCTTGGCCTGTCTCAGACCCCCTCAGTACAAGTTCCTCTGCAGCCTTCCTGCAGGATCCCTTCAGGCACTGGCAGGCAGCTCTGAGGTTCCCTGGAGCCTTCTCCTGTGCAGGATGCAGCCCCCCCCACCGCCAGCTTCCTCAGCCTGTGCTCACAGCAGAGCTGCTCCAGCCCTGGGAACATCTTTGTGGCCTTCTCTGGCTTCACTCCAGCAGCTCTGTGTCCTTCTCATGCTGGGGACAGCAGCACTGGAGGCAGGATTGAAAGTGAGGTCTGAGCAGAGCCAAGGGGCACAATCTCTTGCCCTGCTGCCCACACTCCTCTGGCTGCAGCCCAGCACTTGGCTGCCTGCTGGGCTGCAGGAGGGCACTGCTGGCTCCTGGGGAGCTGCTCAGCAGTCAATACCCCCAAGACTTTTGCTTCAAGTCCTGAGCCAGCTCAGCCCTGCAGGTTAAATCCACAACCCACCTGCACCCAGGACAGTCCATGCAGCTGAATACATCAAGAGACAAGAGGCAGCTCTGAGGTCCTCCTCTGCAGGCTGCACCCTCCCAGCTCCCTCAGCCTTTGCTCACAGCAGAGCTGCTCCAGCCCTTGAAGTATCTCTGTGGCCTCCTAACTGCTCACAGGGCAGGAGCTAAACCCTGGTAACTCCTGGCTGCCAGCACCAGATGCTCTTTCTGGGTGGTGAAGGCCAAAGTGCTTGAGATGCTGACTTGCCTGTTTCCTGCAGAGCCTGTTTGCAGAGCCTCTGTCCACACAGAGTACCTCTGTCCAGGTCCTCAAGGCCCTGTGGGAGAAGACCCAGCTGAAGGGGACGCACAGTTTTGAAACTGCCATGATCCAGTCCACATTCCCACACCAGAAGGTAAGCTTTGGTTTGCCCTCACCGATCAAAGCAGCAGAAGAAATTTACAGAATCAGCCAGGAAGGAAGAGACCTCCAAGCTCATCCAGTCCAACCTCTGGGAGCACACTCTGGGAGCAGGAGAGGGGAGGGGTTGTGTCCTTCCTCCATATCACAATCACAGAATGAAGCAGATTGGAAAAGACCTCTGAGATCATCGATTCAAATCTATCACCTAACACCTTCTCATTAACTAACCCCTGGCACTAAGTGCCTCATGCAGCCTCCTCTTACACACCTCCAGGGATGGGGACTCCACCACCTCCCTGGGCAGCCCATTCCAATGCCAATCACTCTCTCTGGCAAGAACTTCCTCCTAACATCCAGCCTCAGCCTGCCCTGCCACAGCTTGAGGCTGTCCCTGGGTGCCTGGCAGCAGAGCCCAACCCCACCTGGCTACAACCTCCCTGCAGGGAGCTGCAGAGAGCAATGAGCTCTGCCCTGAGCCTCCTCCTCTCCAGGCTGCACACCCCCAGCTCCCTCAGCCTCTCCTCACAGGGCTGTGCTCCAGGCCCCTCCCCAGCCTTGCTGTCCTTCTCTGGGCACCTTCCAGCACCTCAACATCTCTCTTGAATTGAGGGGCCCAGAACTGGACACAGCACTCAAGGTGTGTCCTGAGCAGTGCTGAGCACAGGGGCAGAAGGACTGCCCTGCTCCTGCTGGCCACACTCTTCCTGATCCAGGCCAGGATGCCATTGGCCTTCTTGGCCCCCTGGGCACACTGCTGGCTCCTGTTCAGCTGCTGCCAAGCAGCACCCCCAGGTCCCTCTGTGCCTGGCTGCTCTCCAGCCTCTCTGTCCCCATCCTGCCTGGGGTTGTTGTGGCCAAAGTGCAGAACCCTGCACTTAGCCTTGTTCAATCTCATCCCATCCAGCCTGGCCAGGTCCCTCTGCAGGTCCCTCCTACCCTCCAACAGATCCACACTTGCTCCTAACTTGGTGTCATTTTCAAACTCACCAATGCTGCACTCAGTCTCCTCGTCCAGATCATCAGTAAAGATATTGAACAGGATGGGGTCCAGCACTGATCCCTGGGGCACAGCACTAGTGACTGGCAGCCAACTGGAGGTGGCACCATTCCACTTTGTCTTGCCTCTCCCAACAGCTGTGCAAAGAACCTCCCTGATCACTGCAGCAAGTCTTTGCTGTGCCCAAACCATGGAAACCAACCTTCTGGCCATGCTCCTTCCCCTTCTGCCTTAGATCTGGCACCTTCCAAGCCTTCCTGCTTAGTGCCATGCCCTAGGTGGTGTGAGGTGGGCTGAGAACTGGCAGAAGGTCACAGCTCAGAGGGTTGTGATCAGTGATATGGGGTCCAGTTGGAGGCCTCTAGCTCAGGACATGCCCCAGGGGTCAGGGATGGCTCCAGTCCTGTTCAGCAGCTTCATCAGACTCCCTCCCTGGAGATACTCAAAAGCAGCCTGGATGTGCTCCTGTGTGATCTGCTCTGGGTGATACTGCTCTAGCAGGGGTTGGACTGGATGAGCTCTCAAGGTCACTTCCAGCCCCTGAAGTTCTGTGATTCTGTGAACAACAGCCTGGAGGAAGGGACTGAGTGCACCCTCAGGCGGTTTGCTGCTGATAGAAAGCTTTCAGCAGAGACTGATACCCCCCAGGCTGTGCTGCCTTCAGCCAGACCTCTTCAGACTGCAGAGCTGGGGGAGAGGAACCTCAGGAAGCCCAACCAGGGCAAGAGTAGGGTCCTGCAGTTGGGGAGAAACAGCTTCTGCAGCAGGACAGGGAAGAGGGAACCTGCTGGTGAGCAGCTCCAAGGAGAAGGAGCTGGCAGTGCTGGGGGACAACAGGGTCACCATGAGCCAGCAATGGGCCCTCGGGGCCAAGAAGGGTCTTGGGGTGCATGAAGGAGAGTGTGGGCAGCAGGACAATGAAGTTCTGCTCCCCATTCTGCTCTGCACTGGTGAGGCCACATCTAGAGTCCTGGGACCACGTCTAGGCTCCCCAGGTCAAGAGGCACAGGGAACTGCTGCAGAGAACCCAGAAGAGGCTGCAAAGCTGCTGAGGGACCTGCAGCAGCTCTGTGAGGAGCAAAGGCTGAGAGCCCTGGGGCTGAGAGCCTGCAGAAGAGCAGCCCCAGAGGGCATCTGAGCAATGCTCAGCAAGAGCTAAAGGCTGGGGGCAAGAGCCTGGGGCCAGACTCTGCTCAGTGGTGCCCAGGGACAGTACAAAGGGCAATGTGCACAGACTGGACCCCAGGAGGTTGCACCTGAGCAGAAGGAGAAAGTTCCTTGGTGTGAGGATGGTGGAGGCCTGAAGCAGGCTGCCCAGAGAGGTTGTGGAGTGTCCTTGTGTGCAGAGCTTCCAACCCCCCCTCAGCATTGTGATCCATTACAGGCAGTTTGGAACCAAATGATATTTAAGCTCCCTTCCCACACCTCCTATCAACCTCTCCTGGGCAAGTTGCTGTGGGTGCCCCTGCCTCAGCAGTGAGATCCCAGGCTCACAGAATATCAGGAGTTGGAAGGGACCCAAAGTGCTCAAGGAGTTCAACCCCCCTGCCAGAGCAGGACCAGTGGGGCTGGAGTGCATAATCTGCATTGGTCCCATCCAACCCCCCCACTCCATGCTGGGGCTGTGGGGCTTGGCCCAGGCTGGCTGTGGCAGGCAGTGTGGTGGGAGCTGGCTGCTGGCACTCACAGCCCCTTCCTCTGGGCAGCCTCTGCATACCCACTAGAAATATTTCTGTAAGGCAGCAGTAAAGCACTTCCAGATGCTCAGCTCTGCAGCTCTCCCTCAGGCTGCTTCCCACCTCTGTCTCACAGGCCAGTGGGAAACAGGGAAAGCATCCTGGGGAGCTGCATGCAGCATTCCTGGGGCTGACTCAGGCCATGCCAGAGCAGTGAGCTGGGGACTGCTTTTGGAGCCCCCTGTGCTGCCCGAGCAGAGCCTGCCTTGGGCTGGGCAGCCTTGCAACACAGCAACACACCTTAGAACAGAATCAGAATGGCTTAGCTTGGAAGGGACCTCAAAGCTCAGCCAGTTCCAGCTCCCCTGTGCCATAGGCAGGGACACCTCCTGCTAGAACAGGTCACTCAAGAGTCTCATCCAGCCTGGTCCTGAACACCTCCCTGGGCAACCTGCGCCTGTGTCTCACTACCCTCACTGTCTGTGCTCCACAACCTCCCTGGGCAACCTGTGCCAGTGTCTCACCACCCTCACTTCCTCCTAACATCCAGTTTCAATCTTCCCTCTGCCACTTCAAACCCATTCCTCCTCATCCTCTCATTACAAGACCTTGTCAATAGTCCCTCCCCAGCCCTCCTGGAGCCCCCTTCAGAGGGACCTTCCACTTCAAGGTCTCCTGGAAGTCTTCTCTTCCCCAGGCTCAGCCTGTTCTCAAAGCAGAGCTGCTGCAGCCCTCGGTGGCCTCCACTGGACTGGCTGCAACACTTCTATGTCCTGCTTGTGCTGGGGGCTCCAGAACTGCACACAGTGCTGCAGGTGGGGTGTGAGGAGAGCAGAGCAAAGGGGCAGAATCCCCTCCCTTGCCCTGCTGCCCACACTGCTCTTGCTGCAGCCCAGCACACAGTTGCTGTCTGGGCTGCACTCACACTGCAGGCTCAGGTTGAGCTTTTCACCAACCCAGACCCCCAGGTCCTGTTCCTCAGGGCTGCTCTCAGCCATTCCCCACCCAGCCTGGAGTTGTGCTTGGGATTGCGCCCACCCAGGTGCAGGACCTTACACTTGGCCTTGTTGAATGTCATGAAGTTGGCCTGGGCACACCTCTGCAGCCTGTCCTGGTCCCTCTGGATGGATCCCTGCCCTCTAGCAGGTCGACTGTGCCACACAGCTTGGTGCCATCTGCAAACTTGCTGAGGCTGCACTGATTCCTTTTTCTATGTGGCTGACAAAGATGTTAAACAGCACTGGTCCCAGCACTGACCCCTGAGGGACACCACTTGGCACTGGTCTCCAGGTGGACATTGTGCCCTTGATCACCACTCTCTGCCTGCCACCGTCCAGCCAATTCCTTATCCAGCAGTGCTCCACCCAGCAAGTTCCTGGTTTTCCAGTTTGGTGACCAGGGTGGGGGAGAGAAATCTCTCCTATCCAGTTAGGCTTTTTCCCTCCCTACTTTTCCTCCTGAAGCAAGAGGTCTGCCCACAGGGCACTCTGACACACAGATGAGGGTACGTGGGCACCCCCTGAGCATCCCTCGGTGCTGTGAGGTGCGGTGGTGCCACGGTTCAGCTCTTGACGGAGTTTGGTTTTCTCTCCCTGTTGGTCCAGGACCTGGACCATGTGCAGATGCACCTGGAGGAGGTGAGGTTCTTTGATTTATTTGGCTACAGTGAGGCAGCAGGGGCCTGGCAGTGCTTCATGTGCAACAACCCTGAGAAGGCAGCAGGTGAGTGCTCGATCCTGCTGGGCTCTGCCTCTGAGGGTGGTGGTGGTGGAGTTGTGGTGGGCTGAGGATGGGGACAAGTTCGTAGAGAAGGGCCATGAGGCTGCAGCTCCTCTGCTGTGGGGACAAGCTGAGAGTTTGAGCTGTTCAGTCTGGAGAAGGCTCCAAGGAGACCTTATTGTGGCCTTGCAGTATCTGAAGGGGGCTACAAGAAAGCTGGGGAGGGACTTTTTAGGCTGTCAGGCAGGGATAGAACTGAGGGGCATGGAACAAAGCCAGAAATGGGAAGATTCAGACTGGATGTAAGGAAGAAGTTGTTCATTGTGAGGGTGGTGAGAACCTGGACGAGGTTGCCCTGGGAGTGGTGGAAGCCTCATCCCTGGAGATGTTTAAGGTCAGTCTGGATGAGGCTGTGGACAGCCTGATCTGATGTGAGGTGTCCCTGGGCATGGCAGGGGGTTGGAACTGGTTGATCCTTGTGGTCCCTTCCAGCCCTGACAGTTCTGTGTGCTGACACTGTGCTGGCAGCAGAGGCTGAGGCAAAGAGGAAGCTTCCAGCACATTCTGCTCCACAACCTCCCTGGGCAACCTGTGCCAGGGTCTCCCCATCCTCACTGCCAAGAATTTTGCTCCTCACCTCCACTCTCAGCCTCCTCTCTCCCAGCTTCAACCCCTTCCCTCCCATCCTTGACCTGGTGAGCAAGGCAAAGGCTGTCAAGCACCTCTCTGCCTTCCTTTGGAGAGCTCAATTACCTCTGAACAACACTCAGGAATTTCTCCCTCTAAGACATGCTGTTCAGCAATCAAATTCTTCTTCCAGAGAAGGAATTCAGAGGCAAATTCCTCTGCTGTTGTCTTTTTGGTTTTGCTGGTTGCAATTTTGGGGGCTGCTGTGTTGCAAGAGGCATTTTAGCCTCCAGCCTGAGGAAAGCATCAGGCCTTGGAGCCTGCAACTTCCCTCAGGATGCCAGATCCAGGCTATGGGGATCTTTTTGTTTTGGGGGGGGAGGGGTGGGGTGATGAAACTGTGAGGATTTTGGGAGCCACCCTGGGAGGTGGGAGTTTGTGAGGCAAGAGGCAGTCAGGCTTAAGCAATGTGGTGAACGGGCCCAAAGCTGGGATTAAGGCAGGGAAGGTTGGAATGTTTGCACTGCTCTGGCTGCAGAGGGCTTCTTCCAGCCATGACTCAGCTCCATTGGGCTTTTTCCTGCCACCCAGGGAGAGCATTCCCCAGAATCCTGCTCAGATAGGTGCCTGCATGTGGTGATCTGGTAGCAGGGCAGCAAGGAGCTGGGCAGGCAGGCAGGACCAGAGAGAGAGAGGAGACAAGATGCCCCCCCCCCCCCCACCCCTTTTAATAGCAGTCCTTGGCAGGACATGGGAGGGGGCTAAACATGACACCTGGGGGCAGGTCAGACCACCTCCAGGGAGGAGTCAGGATAAGGCTCCAGTTAGGCTTAACCCTTTAGACCTGGTGAGGCTACATATGGAGTCCTGGATCCAGCTCTGTGCTCCCCAGGTCAAGAGGTACAGGGAACTGCTGGAGAGAGTCCAGGGGAGGCTGCAAAGCTGCTGAGGGACCTGCAGCAGCTCTGTGAGGAGCAAAGGCTGAGAGCCCTGGGGCTGAGAGCCTGCAGAAGAGCAGCCCCAGAGGGCATCTGAGGGTGCTCTGCTTTAGCAGGGGTTGGACTGGATGATCTTCAGAGGTCCCTTCCAACCCTGATGGGACTCTGGGATTTCAACACCACCTCCTGCCCTGGCAGTTGGCTTCACAATCTCTCACTCACAAAACATTCAGGCAAACCACTTGGTTGGATCTTGTGCACCACACCCCCTCCCCCGGCTCCTGATCCCATGGGAATGGCTTGGATGCCACTTGCAGTGCAGCAGGAGCAGGCTGTAAGCTGTAAGCCAGGCTGGGCAGATGTAAAGCACAGAAGGCTCAGGGAGCAGGAGCAGCTAAGCTGGTTGGTGGTCAGGAAGGCAGCAGGAGAAAGGAAGCTGCTGGGCAGCTTGGGCCTGAAGTGGATTTTTCTGGCTGCAAGGCAGGATCCAGTGAGGAAATGCTAAACTCTCCTAGCACCCAGGGGTTGGAAGCATCCCCAGCAGAGCCCGTGGGGAGTTGTGATGGCAGCTTCCAAAGTCCTTCTAATGAACCTGATGCCAGCATGTCTGAGGGCTTGATGAGAGCACAAATGTTCAGGCAAGACAAGGAGGAAGCTCTCTGCCCAGATTTGGCTCAGCCCTTTTGCTTATTTTCCTTGTGGTTAACTTCCCAGGCTGATAGACCTCAGCTGAGAGGCAGCTCTGGGAGCATCCCAGCTCCTGCTCAAAGCAAGGTCACCTGGGCACTCAGGCTGGGTTCCTTATGGATTTATCCATCAGGGAATTGAAAATTTCTCCAAGCACCTAAAGTGCTGTGGCCACGTCTTCATTCTGCACCTCAAAGGTCTCTTCCAACCATCACAGTTCAACCATTCTATGAAGGGAGGGCAGGAAAGGTACCAGGGCAGGTTGGGGACTGAGCTGTTGGAAGGCAGAGAAGGGGAAAAGGATCTGGGGGTGCTGGTGGATGGGAGGGGGCTCATGAGCCAGCAATGTGCTCTGGTGGCCAGAAGGAGCAATGCCATTCTGGGGTGGATTAGAAGGGTTGTGGTGAGTAGGTGGAGAGAGCTTCTTCTGCCCCTCTACTCTGCCCTGATGAGGCCACATCTGGAGTCCTGTGTCCAGTTCTGGACACCCCAGTTCAAGAGGGGCATAGAAGTGCTGGAGAGAGTCCAGCACAGAGCCACAAAGATGCTGAAGGGAATGGAACAGCTCTGTTAGGAGAGCCTGAGGCAGCTGGGGCTGTGCTGCTGGGAGAAGAGGAGCCTGAGAGGTGACCTCAGCAATGGTCCTCAATGTGTGCAGGGTGAGTGGCAGGAGGCTGGAGGCAGGCTCTACTGGGGGATGCCCAGTGCCAGGACAAGGGGCACTGGGTGGAAGCTGAGGCATAAGAAGCTTCATTTAAAGATGAGGAGAATTTTTTTCCCTGTGAGAGTGACAGAAGCCTGGAACAGGCTGCCCAGGGGTGTTGTGGAGTCTCCCTTTGTGGAAATATTCAAGAGCAGCCTGGATGTGTTCCTTTGTGATCTGCTCTGGGTGATGCTGCTCTGGCATGGGGGTTGGACTGGATGAGCTTTGGAGGTCTCTTCCAGCCCCTGATCCTCTGTGATGCTGTGATTCTCTGAAATAACCTCCTTGGTTGGGTGCTCACCCCCTGGCTGTATACTCACACACCCCACACCACCATCCCCCCCACCACCCCCAGAGGTCAACCAGGCTGGGCAGCCCCTGATGGAAGGCAAGCTGAAGGAGAAGCAGGTCCGCTGGAAGTTCATCAAGCGCTGGAGGACTCGCTACTTCACCCTGGCTGGCAACCAGCTGCTCTTCAGGAAAGGCAAATCTGTGAGTCACAGCATCTCCCTTTGGCTTTCCCTCCTTCTCTCCTCCCTGCCACACCAAGCTGCCCTCCTGGCACACAGCAAGCCTGAGGACAAACCTCTCTGTAGGCTGCCCAGAGAGGTTGTGGAGTCTCCTTCCCTGGAGACTTTAAAGCCCCATCTGGATGTGTTCCTGTGGGACCCACCCTTGGTGCTCCTACTCTGGCAGGGGGGGTTGGACTGGATGGTCCTTAAGGTCTCTTTCAACCCCTTCCATTCTATGGTTCTATGAGTCTAAAGTGAAGTGTCTGCTGTCCTCTGAGCACAGAAGGTGTTTGTAGCTCCTACTGAGCTGCAGTTCTGGGTTGGCTCACTTGAAAGGAGGGGCCTGGAGTAGCTCTGTGAGGAGCAAAGGCTGAGAGCCCTGGGGCTGAGAGCCTGCAGAAGAGCAGCCCCAGAGGGCATCTGAGCAATGCTCAGCAAGAGCTAAAGGACCTGTGGGGGACAAGAGTCTGGGGCCAGACTCTGCTCAGTGGTGCCCAGGGACAGCACAAGGGGCAATGGGCACAGACTGGACCCCAGGATGTTGCATCTGATCAGGAGGAGAAAGTTGTTTGTTGTGAGGGTGGTAGAGGCTTGGAGCAGGCTGCCCAGAGGGGTTGTGGAGTCTGCTTGTGTGGAGACTTTCAAGCTCCATCTGGATGTGTTCCTGTAGGACCTGCCCTGTGTGCTCCTGCTCTGGCAGTGGGGATTGGTTTGGATGGATCCTTAAGGTCTCTTCCAACCCCTCCCAGTCTGTGGTTCTATAGCTCTCAAGTGCAGTGTCAGTGTCTGCTGCCCTCTGAGCACAGAAAGTGCTTCTTGGCCACCTGGGCACCCCCTGGCTCACCTCCAGCTGCTGTCGATCAGCATCTCCCAGATCCTTTCCTACCTGGTGGTTCCCTTCCAGACCCTTCCCCAGCTGGGTTGTCCTGGCAGAAGCTCTGCCAGCCGCTGCCCCTGCTGCCCACAGCAGGGTAGGACTAGGTGCCCCTTGTGAAGGTCCCTTCCAGCCCAAGGCATTCCCCGGTGCCAGCAGCTGTGCCTTCTCTCCCCTGTGCTGCAGAAGGAGGACCCAGACGAGTGCCCCCTGGAGCTCAGCCAGGTGCAGAGTGTGCGAGTGGTGGGGAAGAGGCGGAGGGACCGCAGCCTGCCCCGCGCCTTCGAGATCTTCACTGACAGCAGGAGCTATGTCCTCAAGGCCAAGGACCAGAGGGATGCCCAGGAGTGGCTGCAGTGCCTCAACGTGGCTGTGGCACAGGCTAGGGAGCGGCAGAACCAAGAGGCCACCACCTACCTGTAAAGATGCTGGTGCCTCTGTGACACTGACAGCAAAGTAACTGCGGGTGCAGAGCACCTCTGTAGAGCTGCTGGAACCTCTGTGGCCATGCCAGTAAACCACATGTGGGTGCAGAGCATCTCTGTACAGCTGCTGGCACCTCTGTGGCCATGCCAGTAAACCACATGTGGGTGCAGAGCATCTCTGTACAGCTGCTGGCACCTCTGTGGCCATGCCAGTAAACCACATGTGGGTGCAGAGCATCTCTGTACAGCTGCTGGCACCTCTGTGGCCATGCCAGTAAACCACATGTGGGTGCAGAGCATCCCTGTAGAGCTGCTGGCACCTCCATGGCCCTGCCAGCAAACCAAATGTGGGTGCAAAGCATCTCTGTAGAGCTGCTGGCACCTCCATAGCCCTGCCAGCAAAGCACAGGTGGGTGCAGAGCATCCCTGTAGAGCTGCTGGCACCTCCATGGCAGTGCCAGCAAAGCACAGGTGGGTGCAGAGCATCTCTGTAGAGCTACTGGCACCTCTGTGGCCATGCCAGCAAACCAAATGTGGGTGGAGAGCATCTCTGTAGAGCTGCTGGCACCACCTCCATGGCAGTGCCAGCCAAGCACAGGCAGGTGCAGAGCTGGGTGTAGAGCATCCCACTGGCAGCAACCTCCCTTTCCTCCAAAATCCCTGCCAGCCCCTGAACCATGCCGTGGGTTGGCACGGAGCAGAAAAAGCTCTGTGCAGAGCTGGGGGGAAGGTTGGACTTGGCTGCTCTTCGAGGTGTCTTCTGTGACTCCAGCAAGCACTAAGGACACTGTGAGTTGCCGCAGTGGCAGCAGGCAGGAGAGCTCCCTGCTGGGGCAGGAGGTGCTGCCAGAGGCAGGGGTGCAGTGCAGCTCTCTCCCTTCAGCCTTGGGAGCTGCAGAGCAGGAGCTGTGCTCAGCAGCCAACCTGCAGCCCCAAGCCTCTGCTTCTGAGGTGCTGCAGCCACTGCTGAGAGCCTTGGAGCACCTAAGGACCTCCTGCTCTCCTCAGGCACTTTCTCTCTGGCACTAAAGATTATTTTCCTCCTTCAGTGAAGCTTCTCCTTTTGCTGGGGAGAGGGAGGGAAAAATCAGATTTGCTGCTTCCTGAGAAATTTAAAAGATTTCCTCTTGCTGGGAAATAATTTTGAATATTTAACTCCTTTTATTCCCTCTCCCCACCTTTTTCTTTTTTTTTTCTGCTGGAATATTTAACTCCTTTGATTCCCTCCTCCTTTTTTTTTGCTGCTTGAATATTTAACCTCTTTGATTTTTTAAAAATATTTAACTCCTTAGACTTTTTTTTCCTCCCTGTTTTTTTTTGTTTGTTTTTGTTTTATTTCAGCTTTTATTTTTCATCCCCCCATTCCATAAGTGAATGGAAGTCCAAAAAGTTGCTGTCTGATTTTTTTTCCCTCCCTGTTTTCTGTTTGGGTTTTTT
>VWZI01014417.1:37559-68074 GCA_013396835.1 Psilopogon haemacephalus
AAGGCTGGGGAGGGGCCTGGAGCACAGCCCTGTGAGGAGAGGCTGAGGGAGCTGGGGGTGTGCAGCCTGGAGAGGGCAGAGCTCATTGCTCTCTGCAACTACCTGAAGGGAGGTTGTAGCCAGGTGGGGTTGGGCTCTGCTGCCAGGCACCCAGGGACAGAAGGAGGGGACACAGTCTCAAGCTGTGCCAGGGGAGGTTTAGGCTGGATGCTGGATGTTAGGAGGAAGTGATTGGCATTGGGATGGGCTGCCCAGGGAGGTGGTGGAGTCCCCACCCCTGGAGATGTTTAAGAGGAGGCTGCATGAGGCACTTAGAGCCAGGAGTTAGTTAATGAGAAGGTGTTAGGTGATAGGTTGGCCTCGATGATTCCAGAGGTCTTTTCCAACCTGCTTCATTTTGTGACTCTGTAGAAGGGCCAGAAGCAGGCTAAGGGCAGTACTGAATCTGGGCGAGCTCCACATTCCCATCTGAGGAGTGAGGAACACTTCCCCCTCTACCTGAGCTCTGTCCTCCTCTCTTTCTTAGACCTTGGTGGTGTCCTAGAATCACAGAATGGTTTAGGTTGGAAGGGACCTCAAAGCTCAGCCAGTTCCAACCCCCCTGTGCCATAGGCAGGGACATCTCCCACTAGAACAGGTTGCTTAAGGCCTCATCCAGCCTGGTCCTGAACACCTCTGGGGATGTTGTGGAGCACAGAAGCACAGAATGTGCTCAAGGATCACCTTCCTCTTGCTTTGATCAACCATCTTCTTGACCCTGCTCTGATTGGGCTGAAGCTGGCTCCTCAAGATCCTTGACTCCTTCTCTGGAGACTTTCAGAACCCTCCTGGCTGCCTTCCTGTGGGACCTGAAGAAAACCACTGTTTTACCTGCTTTGGTCTTGGACTCTTTTGGTCTTTTGTATGTTACGAAAAGTTTTTTTCCCATTGAGAGCATGGGCAGGGACTGGAATGAGCTGCCCAGGGAGGTGGTGGAGCCACCCACCCTGGAGGTGTGTAAGGGTGGTTTGGATGTGGTGCTTGGGGATATGGTTTAGGGTGAATCTTGTAGAACAGGGTTAGAAGTTGAGCTTGGTGATCCTGAAGGGCTTTGCCAACTTGGATGTGTCTGGGATTCTGGGAATCCTCCAAATGAGAGCCAGCACTGATGAGAGCAGTTCTGGAGTCCCCAACACAAGCAGGATATAGAACTGTTGGAGCCAGTCCAAAGGAGGCCACCAAGATGCTGAAAGGGCTGCAGAAGCTCTGCTGTGAGGACAGGCTGAGTTGGGGCTCTGCAGCCTGGAGAAGAGAAGGCTTCCAGCAGACCTTGGAGTGGCCTTCCAGGATCTGAAGGGGGCTACAGGAGGGCTGGGGAGGGACTATTAAAAAGGTCTGGTAAAGAGGATGAGGAGGAATGGGTTTGAAGTGGCAGAGGGGAGATTGAAACTGGATGTTAGGAGGAAGTTTTTTGCAGTGAGGGAGGCGAGACACTGGCACAGGTTGCCCAGGAAGGTTGTGGAGCACAGAAGCACAGAATGTGATCTTTGATCCTTGATCACATTCTGTGCTTCTGTGCTCCACAACATCCCTGGAGGTGTTCAGGACCAGGCTGGATGAGGCCTTGAGCAACCTGTTCTAGTGGGAGGTGTCCCTGCCTATGGCACAGGGGGATTGGAACTGGATGAGCTTTGAGGTCCTTTCCAACCTAAACCACTCTATTCTGTGCAGCACTAATCACAGAACTATGGAGGTTGGAAGAGACCTCCTGAGATACTTGAATCCCACAGCTGGTGGTCTGAGCTGGGCAAGCCTGGAGTTCTAGAGGTGATGTCACAGCTGCTCCCACCTCACAGGCTCACGGGATGTCGGGGGTTGGAAGGGACCCAAAGTGATCATCGAGTCCAATCCCTCTGCCAGAGCAGGACCATCCAATCTAGCTCAGGGCACACAGCAACACATCCAGACAGGCCTGGAAATGCTCCAGAGAAGGAGACTCCACAACCTCTGTGGGCAGCCTGTGCCAGTGCTCTGGGAGCCTTCCAGTCAAGAAGTTGCTCCTTGTGTTGAGCTGCAACCTCCTGTGCTGCAGCTTCCATCCATTCTCCTTGCTCTGGGTGATGCTTCAAGCAGTGGGAGGTGTTCCTGTTGCTGTGCTTTGAGCTCTGCCTGCGTCGTGGCCCTTCGGAGGAGCTGAGGGGAGGTGAGGGCTGAGGGCTGAGGGCTGAGGGCTGAGGGAGGTCCTTGGCAGTGTTTTCAGATGGAGTTTTCCCAAACCTGGGGTTTAGGTGGCTGTGGAGCGAGGAACTGCTGCCTCCTGCTGGTTGAGTGTCTCTGCGGCACAGCCTCCCTGCAGCCAGCACCCAGGAGTTGAAGCTTCGCCCCCGCGGGCGGAAAGGGCTTGGCAGGGACTGGCTCCATCAGCAGTGCCCTGAGACATCTGCCCCCCAAACGGCCTGGCACAGGAGAAACCCAACTGGAAAGGCTGAGAATGCCAGGCTGAGCTGCTCCAGCAGCAGCAGCCCCAGAGGGCAGCCGAACAGTGCTCGGCAAGAGCTAAAGCAGCTGTGGGGGAATCACATTTTATGATTCTGTGCTCCACAACCTCCCTGGGCAACCTGTGCCAGTGTCTCTCAACCCTCACTGTCAAGAACTTCTTCCTTGAAGTATTCCAGAGGGCATCTGAGCAATGATCTGCAAGAGCTAAAGGCTGGGGGCAAGAGGCTGGGGCCAGACTCCTGTCAGTGGTGCCCAGGGACAATACAAGGGACAATGGACACAAACTGGAACCCAGAAGGTGCCACCTGAGCAGGAAGAGAAAGTTATTTGGTGTGAGGGTGCTGGAGGCCTGGAGCAGGCTGCTCAGAGAGGTTGTGGAGTGTCCTTGTGTGGAGAGCCGCCCTGGACACTGTGGTGTTGGGCAAGCTGCTGTGGGTGCCCTGCTGGAGCAGGGGTTGGGCTGGCTGATCTTCAGAGGTTTCCCTGTGCTCAGCACTGGTGAGACTCTAACTTGAGTAATGTGCTGTGGTTTGGGCTCCTCAGTCAAGAAGGACACTGAGGGGCTGGAGCAGGTCTGGAGAAAGGTAGCAAAGCTGGGGAGGGGTCTGGAGAGCAGGGCTGGGGAGAAGCAGCTGAGGGTTGTTCAGCCTGGCAAGAAGGAGGCTGAGGGGAAACCTTCTGGCTCTCTACAGCTCCCTGAAAGGAGGCTGGAGCAAGGTGGGGGTTGGATTCTTGGTGTCTCAGCCTCTGCCAGGGAGGCTCTTGGTGTCTCGGCCTCCCTCCTGTGCCTGCTCGGATGGAGAAGGACACAGCAATGGCCATCCCGATCTCCTCTGCAGAATCGCAGCACCCCACTAGATGGCAAAGGGCCACTGCCCCAAGCCCTGGCATGCAGCTGTGCCAGGCTTGTGAACGCAGCCCAAACTGCCCTCGGGCTGAAGGAGTTAAACCTCTGCTTGTAGCTGCCCTCACGGAGTGCTGAAGCTTCCCCAGCAGCCCCTCCAGATGTGCTCTGCAGACCTCTTTGACGTTCAGGGCCCCTGCATTGCATTTGCAGCCCTGAAGCTCCTGGGTGCCATCAAAAGCAGTGTGGGGCAGCAGGGTGAGAGAGAGGATTCTGCCACTCTGCTCTGCTGCTCTAGTGCCTAGCCCCGGAGTCCTCGACACAGGGAGAGGATGGAGCTGCTTGAGCAGATCCAAAGGTGGCTATGAAGATGCTCAGAGGGATGGAGTAGCTCCCCTGTGGGGAATGCCTGTGAGACCTGGGGCTGTTCACACAGCCACAGAACATCAGGAGCTGGAAGGGACCTCGAAAGATCATCTAGTCCAACCCCCCTGCCAGAGCAGGATCCTCCCCCATCCTCATCTATTTTTTTCCATCTCCTTCCTTTCCTCTTAATCTTCCCCTCTCCACCCATCTTCCTCCCTTCCTCCCATCTTCCTCCTTTTCTTTTCCCATCTCCTTCCTTTTCTCTTCACCTTCCTCTTTCCACCCATCTTCCTCCCTTTCTCTCCATCTCTTTCCTTTCCCTCATCTTCCTCCTTTTTTTCCCATCTCCCTTTCCTCTTCACCTTCCTCTTTCCACCCATCTTTGTCTCTTCCTCTCCATCACTTTCCTTTTACCCATCTTTCTCTTTTCATCTCCCTCCTTCCAGCACCACCTCTGCCTTCCCACCCCACATCTCATTTTCCCCTTTTATTCCCCAAACCCGCAGAACCTGGAAGCTGTTGCATTCTGCTCCCACCCCAGGTGTGACCACTGTGCCTTCCCTGCCCACTCCCCTTAATCATGGGTCCCAGTAGAGGCAATAGCCTGGAGCTTGCCCAGCTGAGCAGAGGGATCCTTCTCCCAGCATCACTGGTGAGTGCCCATGGTGCACACTGGCTGAATGGTAGAGGGCACCAAAGGCCTGGTGGCTTGCTGGTTGGGCAGGAAGAGGCTTGATGGTCACTGTCACATGGTGGTGGAAGGGCCCCCTCACTTAGGCTGAGCTCCTTTGTGTTTAGCTGCTTCTTTCTGCTCACTTATGATGAGCTGAAGTGCTTGGCTGGAGTGGAAGCTCCTGGGTGAGCAGTGTTGTGTTGTCAGCATATTGTTTTGTTTGGAACAAGCCCTCCAAGATCATCAAGCCTCAACCTATCTGTGATGGAAGGAATCATAGAATCAGTCAGGGTTGGAAGGGACCACAAGGATCATCTAGTTCCAACCCCCCTGCCATGGGCAGGTACATCCTACCCTAGACCAGGCTGGCCAGAGCCAAACTTGGGATTCTATGATTCTGTCAAGTGGAAGCTTCTGCCAGTCGAGGCCACTAAAGCAGGTGGCTGCAGCTCAGGAGCTGAGCTGGGGGAGAGCTTCTGCTGGAGATCAAGAGAATGCATCAGTCCTGTCACTACCTGATGGCCTAAAAAGTCCCTCCCCAGCTCTCTTGTAGGTCCCCTTCAGATAATGGAAAGCCACAATAAGGGGTTTTGATTAATTAACGCGAGATGATTTTCCAAAATGAATTCTGTTTATTCATTTTGGCATTCAAACTTCTCCACCCCCCGACCACTGATTTTAACAATGGAGAGGTTCTTTTGTAATGCTCGTGGAACGCATCACATAAACGATCTCCAGATCTAGTATTAACTGTCAATGTGCATAAACGATTGGATTCAACTGAAATTAATTAACTGGAAGAGAAGGTTTTTGCACTTAATTGCTGCTTGGGCACTAGATGGACTCAGGGCCCCTCTGCATAGGGCAGGAGCTGGGTAAAATGCAAAGCTTAAGGTATTGTGGTGGTTCGGCAGTTCCCCGCCCCTTTGAAATAACCCAGGCTAGAACTCAGTCAGCTGGAAGTTAATAAATGAAGCTTTGTATTTACAGCTTTGCACAATATACAAGCAGATATTTACAATATATACAATATATTACAGATATATATTACAGATATTTAGAGTAAAAAGGTAATACAGAAACACCAGACCCCTGCCAGAGATCAGAGTCCCTAAGCGAGGTCCCACCTCGCTTCCCTTCCTCCCACTACCCCAATCTTATCACAGCATCTGTCTTATGTGCCAGGTAAGAGAGGAAGATCAGCCAGGGGAGTTAAGAAGTAGGAAACTGGTTAATGGAGTTACACAGATCCAGCTAGAAGGCAGGGAGAGAGAGAGAGATGCAACAGCCCAAACAGCTCAAACATCTCTGTCTTATCTATGCTATGGTTCTAACTCTTACACATTTTCATAGAATCACGGAATGGTTTAGGTAAACCTATGAGTGGAGTAGACATAATTTTGTTTTCCTTTCTCAGCCTATAATCTAATTTCTCATTAAAATCCTCCAATTAATGCAAGCCAGCACAGGTATTTACTCACAAATATTATTTTCTTGACTTGTGAGGCTAGCAACAAATTGAGACAGTACCCAGAACACTTGCAGGGAGTTCTGTCCAGTACAGGCTGGGAGGTGATCTGCTGGAAAGCAGCCCTGTGGAGAGGGATCTGGGAGTCTTGGTCGATAACAAGTTAATCATGGCACAGCAATGTGCCCTTCAGTCCAAGAAGCCCAATGGGATCCTGGGGTGCATTAAGCAGAATGTGTCCAGCAGATCAAGGGAGGTTCTCCTTCCCCTCCACTCTGCCCTGGTGAGACCTCATCTTGAGTACTGCCTTCAGTTTTGGGCTCCCCAGTTGAAGAGGGACAGGGATCTGCTGGAGAGGGTCCAGCACAGGGCTACGAGGATGCTGAGGGGACTGGAGGGCATGACTTAAGAGGAGAGGCTGAGGGACCCAGGGCTGCTTAGTCTGGAGAAGACTGAGAGGGGATTTAATCAATGTTTATCAATATCTGAGGGCTGGGGGTCAGGAGGTGGGGGACAGGCTCTGCTCACTTGCTCCCTGGGATAGGAGCAATGGATGGAAGCTGCAGCACAGGAGGTTGCAGCTCAACACAAGGGGCAACTTCTTGACTGGAAGGCTCCCAGAGCACTGGCACAGGCTGCCCAGAGAGGCTGTGGAGTCCCCTTGTCTGGAGCCTTTCCAGGCCTGTCTGGATGTGTTCCCGTGTGACCTGAGCTAGATTGGATGGTCCTGCTGTGGCAGGAGGGTTGGACTGGGTGATCTCTTTGGGTCCCTTCCAACCCCTGACATCCTGTGAGGAAGCCACCAGCGCCCTGCAGCTCACTGTTTTCTTGCCTCTGCAGCTGCTGCTGTGTTCTGGGAGGTAGCCACTTCCCAGACTCAGCCCCTGCAGCAGGATGTGGTCCTGTGGCTTCAGTGAGCTCAGTGCTGCAACACAGAAGCTCTGCTGGGCTTGCAAACCTGCTCCACAGCCTGAACCCTGCCATGGGAGCCAGCTTGGGCTGATGGCAGCATTGCAGTTGGGCTGGGAAGGTCATCTCTGCTTCCTGCTGCACAGAAAGGGGGCTGCAGTGTCTCACAGGGGCTTGGTCAGGGCTGCTCATGCAGCCTGGAAGGGCAGAAAAAAAGAATGCCCCAATCCCAGCAGGGTGGGCTTGGCAGAGATCTCTGGAGATCATCCAGTCCAACCCCTGCTAAAGCAGAGCACCCACAGCAGCTTGCCCAGCAGCACAATGCCCAGGGCAACTTGGAAGCTCTCCACACAAGGAGACTCTGCAACCTCTCTGGGCAGCCTGCTCCAGGTCTCCACCACCCTCACACCAAGGAACTTTCTCCTCCTGCTCAGGTGGCTCCACTTTGTGCCCATTGCCCCTTGTGCTATTCCTGGGCACCACTGAGCAGAGTCTGGCCCCAGCCTCTTGCCCTCACAGGTCCTTTAGCTCTTGCTGAGCATTGCTCAGTTGCCCTCTGGGGCTGCTCTTCTGCAGGCTCTCAGCCTTTGCTCCTCACAGAGCTGCTCCAGGCCCCTCAGCAGCTTTGCAGCCTCCTCTGGACTCTCTTCCCCCAGTAGTTATTATGGGGTGTCAGGGGTTGGAAGGGACCCAAAGAGCTCCTTGAGTCTAACCCCCCTGCCAGAGCAGGACCATCCAATCTAGCTCAAGTCACACAGGAGCACATCCAGACAGGCTCCAGAGAAGAAGACTCCACAACCTGTCCCTCCTGAACAGGGGTGCCCAGAACTGGACCCAGCATTCCAGCTGTGGCTTGACTAGGTGCAGAGTGGAGGTGGAGAAGAAGCTCCCTTGCCCTGGTGCCAACACTCTTCATGCCCCCCAAGCCAGGGCTCCCATGGCTCTGCCCAGCGGTGCCCAGCTCAACCCATTCCACCTTAGCCAGGTTATGCAGGACATGCTCCCTTGGGCTGGTGCTGCTGGTCACAGTGCTGCTGGAATGGCCCAGGCCACCGGGTATGGTACTGGGCTTTGCAGAGCCTGAGCATCAGAGGCAGGGCCAACAGGAGGAGCCACAGCCCTGGCAGCAGCAGAGCCTGAGCACCAGAGGCAGGGCCAACAGGAGGAGCCACAGCCCTGGCAGCAGCAGAGCCTTAGCATCAGAGGCAGGGCCAACAGGAGGAGCCACAGCCCTGGCAGCAGCATGGTCACCAGCTGAGCCTGCTGCACCTTCCTGCCGCTCTGCAAGGCTGCAGACTCCTGATGCAAGAATAACTCAAGCCTCTCCCCGTGGTGTGACATGTGAAGCATGTGTGCCCTGCAGGGTGCAGCTTGTTCTCTCCATCCCCTCACCTCTGCCTTCTCTTCACACTTTGAGCCCACAGCTTTGCTGCAGCTTGCTCTGAGCTCACACCTTGACCTCCACCTCCTCCTTCACACTCCTCCGGCGTACTCAGCTGTGATGCTTTTGAGTGCCAAGCAAGGAAGGTGAGCACTGGAGGACTGCATACCAAGGACACAGTGCAGCAGGTTCTTAGCACAGCCCTTTCCCTGTCATGATGCAAGAGCCTCTGACTGGAGGAGGAGGCTGTGCTGGGACCTTGGGGGCCTGCCCCAGCTCCCATCTCACACTCTCCCACTTGGGATTTTCCCAGAAGGCAGTGCCAGAGCATGGCAGCTTCCCCACTACCCCTGTGCACAGCACTGCTCAGGCCAAACCTCGAGTGCTGTGTCCAGTTTTGGGTCCCTCAATTCAAGAGAGACGTTGAAGTTGCTGGAAGGTGTCCAGAGAAGGGCAGCAAGGCTGAGGAGGAGACTGGAGCACAGCCCTGTGAAGAGAGGCTGAGGGAGTGCAGCCTGGAGAGGAGGAGGCTCAGGGCAGACCTCATTGCTCTCTGCAGCTCCCTGAAGGGAGGTTGTAGCCAGGTGGGGTTGGGCTCTGCTGCCAGGCACCCAGGGACAGAACAAGAGGACCCAGCCTCAAGCTGTGACAGGGCAGGTTGAGGCTGGATGTTAGGAGGAAGTTGTTCCCAGAGAGAGTGATTGGCATTGGGATGGGCTGCCCAGGGAGCTGGTGGAGTCCCCATCCCTGGAGGTGTTTCAGAGGAGGCTGCATGAGGCACTTTGTGCCATGGTCTGGTTGACTAGCTAGGGCTGGGGGCTAGGTTGGGCTGGATGATCTTGGAGGTCTCTGCCAACCTGGCTGATTCTATGACCTGATGCTTGGGCAGGTGGCCATGCACAGCTGGCACTGCTTCATGCAAATGCTTTGCTTGGAAGAGGCCTTCAAGATCATCCAGTCCAAGCCTCAGCCCAGCACTACCTGATCAGCACTGAACTGTGACCCTCAGCTCCACAGCTCTAGGGCTTTGAAACCCCTCCAGGAATGAGGACTCCACCACTGCTCCTTGGGAACAGAGCTCAGCTTCCTCTTAGGCAGCTGCAGAGAGCAAAGTGCTCAGCCCTCAGCTTCCTCTTCTCCAGGATGCAGTCTCTCACTGCTCCTCCCCAGCCCTCTTCTCCAGACCCTTCCCCAGCTTCATTCCCCTACTCTGGATCTGCTCTAGCTCTTCAGTGTCCCTCTTGAAGTGACTGGCCCTTCCAACCTAAACCATTCTGTGATTCTATGTAGCTGAGGAGATAGAAACCAATCTCTGACTGAATGGAAGGCTCCTAGGTGGCCTTATTGTGGCCTTCCAGTATCTGAAGGGGACTACAAGAAAGATGGGGAATGACTTCTTAGGATGTAAAGTAGGGATAGGACTGGGGGGAATGGAACAAAGCCAAAAATGGGGAGATTCAGACTGGATGTTAGGAAGAAGTTTTCCAGCATGAGGTGGGATAAGAGCCTGGCAGGGGTTGCCCAGGGAGGTGGTGGAAGCCTCATTTCTGGAGGTGTTTAAGGCCAGGCTGGATGAGGCTCTGGACAACCTGATCTAGTGTGAGGTATCCCTGGGCATGGCAGGGGGGTTGGAACTGGCTGATCCTTGTGGTCCCTTCCAATCCTGACTGAGTCTATGACAGAAGCAGCCTCTTATTTCCTGTGCTGGTCCTCCCTGGGGTTGTGGTTTAACCCAGCAGTGCTGAGTCAGACCTAAGGTACAGCAGAAGCCACCTGCTTCTCAAAACCACTCAGCAGCAGAGAGCTGCTCTGTTTGCTGTCCAGGCGGTTTGCTTGCAACCTCCTGAGGTCAAGAAACACATCGAATGCAGCATGGGGAAGAGCAAAGCCTCTGCAGCTTCTTCCAGCCAGGCTCATAAGATGCTGAAGCACAAAGGCTGGCCTGAATCACAGAACTGAAGCAGGTTGGAAGAGACCTCCAAGCTCATCCAGTCCAACCTATCACCCAACACCTAATTGACTAACCCTTGGCACTAAGTGCCTCATGCAGCCTCCTCTTACACACCTCCAGGGATGGGGACTCCACCACCTCCCTGGGCAGCCCATNTCACAGGGCTGTGCTCCAGGCCCCTCCCCAGCCTTGCTGCCCTTCTCTGGGCACCTTCCAGCACCTCAGCATCTCTCTTGAATTGAGGGGCCCAGAACTGGACACAGCACTCAAGGTGTGTCCTGAGCAGTGCTGAGCACAGGGGCAGAAGGACTGCCCTGCTCCTGCTGGCCACACTCTTCCTCATCCAGGCCAGCATGCCATTGGCCTTCTTGGCCCCCTGGGCACACTGCTGGCTCCTTTTCAGCTGCTGCCAAGCAGCACCCCCAGGTCCCTCTGTGCCTGGATGCTCTCCAGCCACTCTGTCCAAAGTGCAGAAACTGGCACTTGGACTTGTTCAGACTCCTGGCATTGGCCTGTGCCCATCTGTGCAGCCTGCCCAAGTCCCTCTGCAGAGCCCATTTGCTTCCAGCTTGGTGTCCTCTGCACACTCTTTGCTGGAGGACTCAACCCCCTCCTCCAGATAATCAGTGAAGACATTAAACAGGACTGCGCCCAGCACTGCTCCCTAGGGCATGCCACTGGTGCCAGCTGCCAGCTGGCTGTGGCACTTTTCACCACCACTCTCTGGGCCCTGCCAAGCCCAGCACAGAGTGCCCTGTCCCAGCCATGGGCTGCCAGCTTGGCCAGGAGTTTGCTATGGCAGACAGAGCCAAAGGCCTTGCTGAAGTCACTTAAATGTCACTTTCTCTACATGCAGACATGGCCTGGTCTACTCTTCCTCCATGGAGCCACTAATGGATGCAGAGGGAACAGGTGCAGCTATCAGTGCCCATCCCTGGAGGGAGTTAAATCCACATGGATGTGGTGCTGAGAGGCATTGGGTTAGTGGCAGTGGCTTAGCAATATCAGGATAGGGGCATGGAGATGCTGAGAGGGATGCAGCAGCTCTGCTCTGAGGACAAGCTGAGAGAGTTGGGGCCTGGAGAGGAGAAGCCTTCCAGGAGACCTTGGAGTGGCCTTGCAGGATGTGAAGGGGCTCCAGGAGGGCTGGGGGGGGACTATTGACAAGGTCTGGTAATGACAAGAGGAGGAGGAATGGGTGTAACTGGCAGAGAGGAGAGTGAAACTGGATGTTAGGAAAAAGTGAAGGTGGTGAGACACTGGCACGGATTGCCCAGGAAGGCTGTGGAGATCACTTTCTGTGCTTCTGTGCTCCACAACCTCCCTGGAGGTGTTCAGGACCAGGTTAGATGAGGTCTTGAGCGACCTGTTCCAGTGGGAGGTGTCCCTGCCTATGGTAGGAGGTTTGGAACTGGCTGAGCTTTGCGGTCCCTTCCAGCCTAAACCATTCTACGATTCTATGCTGAGCAGCAATAATCATAGGATGAGGAGACCTTGACCCAGGTTGCCCACACAGGTTGTAATGCCCCAGCCCTGGATCCATGCAGGTCAGATGGTTCGGGGCTCTGAGCGAGCTGCTCTAGCTGCAGCTGTCCATGCTGGCTGCAGGAGGCTTGGGATAGATGACCCCGGGAGGTCCCTTCCCTCCCAAATCGCTCTGGGACTCTCTTCCGTGATACTCCCCGCTGCAGCTTTCTTCGTCTGCAGTCTCACGGCTCCAGAACAGGCCCTGTGGAGGCGGAGCCAGCACCGGCAGAGCGGGAGGGCTCCCGGTCCCCCCGGCAGGGCGCAGGGTGGCTGCGGGGACAGCTGAGGACACGGGCCGGAGGTCACGGCCGCCTGCAGCCGCTCCGACGACATGGCGGGCGGGGGGCGGAGAGCAGCCCCTGCCACTCAACCCCAGAGGGCCAATCCGATCGAGGCGCTGCCCGCCGAGGCGGGACTTGCCGTGCAGTTCCCGTGCCGCCAGGAGCTAGTTCCGGCCCGGCTGCGGAGGCAGCGAGGCGTGCTGCGGCCATTCCCGGTAGTGATGCGGCCATTCCCGGTAGTGATGCGGCCATTCCCGGTAGTGATGCGGCCGCCGGGGACTTTCCAGGCCCCGCTTCCCGCCGCCGTGCTTGCGGCAGGGCGGTCGACCTCTACCGTGGCCAGGCCCGGCAGGAAGCGCTGTGGGGCCGCCGTGGCCAGGTCCGGCGGGGAGCGCTGTGGGGCCGCTGTCGCCGGGCTTAGAGGGAGGGTGGGTTCACGTCGCATCCGTTGCGTCGGGGCTGCGCTGGCTGCTGCCCCAGCGGTTGTCGCAGGGCCTTTAGCGAACCCCTGGGCTGCCTCGCCCTTCTCAGCTGGAGGCGGCCGCGGCACCCTCCTGCTGTCTGTCCCCTACTGTCCCGGCGCGTTTCCAGCAGCTCCCATAGGAAGAGGGGCAGTGGGTATCGGAGGGAGGCCCAAGCGAGCTGCTGTCTGCCGTGACGTGGGGGAGCTGGAGAGGGCAGTGGAGCTCTGTGTAAACGCTGGGGACTGCTTCGTGCGGTTGGTGAGCGAGCGAGCGAGACACGTTTTGTCGGAGTAACTTCCCGGCAGCACGGAAGGTTGTAGCGGAAAGGGTAACCACAGCGGCAAGCTTCTAGACGACCGTTTGCAGCTCTCGTAAGACCTTTACTGGAAGTAAACTCATCTTATGGGGCACCTCTGTTGTCAGCAGCTGATCTACCGCACCCCACCTTGTGATGCAAGCCTGGAGGAGGCTGAGGGGAAACTGATGTCTACAGCTCCCTGAAAGGATGCTGGAGACAAGTGGGGGTTGGGGTTCTTCTCTCAAGGAACAGAACGGGAGGAAATGGCCTCAGGTTGTGCCAGGAGAGGTTTAGGTTGGACTCTGCTCTCCTCAGACCCCACCTGCAGCACTGTGCGCAGTTCTGGAGCCCCCAGCATAAGCAGGACATGGAAGTGTTGGAGCCAGTCCAGACGAGGCCACCAAAATGCTGAGAGGGCTGCAGCAGCTCTGCTGTGAGGACAGGCTGAGAGAGTTGTGGCTTTGCAGCCTGGAGAAGAGAAGGCTTCCAGGAGACCTTGGAGTGGCTTTCCAGGATCTGAAAGGGGCCTACAGGAAGGCTGGGGAGGGACTATTGACAAGGTCTTGTAAAGAGAGGGTGAGGGGTAATGGGTTTGAAGTGGCAGAGTGGAGGTTGAAACTGGATGCTAGGAGGAAGTTCTTTGCAGTGAGGGTGGTGAGACACTTGCCTCAGGTTGCCCCAGGAGAGGTTTAGGTTGGACATGAGGAACAGTTTCTTCCCAGAAAGATTGTCAAACTCTGGACCAAGCTGCCCAGGGCAAGTGGTGCCACAAGAATTCCTGGTTTTAGCTTAGAAGATAAAGCTGCCACAAAAACACCACAGCAGGCAAACCAAGTCTAAAATTAGAGTTGTTTTTTTCCTTTTTTTAACCTGTGCACCAACTTTAAGTCTTACAATCTTTTAACTTCTTGTTTAAGGGCATGTTCAAGATAGGAAGCAAAAGCAGAATGATAAAGTGGGGGGGGGGAAGTGAGAAGCTCTTTGGTTTCCTAATCAACGCATTCATTTAGACCAGTCTTACCAAACAAACAAGTACTACTCAGCAGGGCAGAGAACAGCAAATTTCCAGCTCAGAGTAGTGAATGGAGGTTGTGGCCCAAGCAGCTCCTCATCCTGAGCAATGGATGGAAGCTGCAGCACAGGAGGTTGCAGCTCAACACAAGGGTCAACTTCTTGACTGGAAGGGTCCCACAGCACTGGCACAGGCTGCTCAGAGAGGTTGTGTAGTCTGCTCCTCTGGAGCCTTTCCAGGCCTGTCTGGATGTGTTCCTATGTGAGCTGAGCTAGACAGGATGGTCCTGCTCTGGCAGGGGGGGTTAGACTGGATGAGCTCTTTGGGTCCTTTCCAACCCGTGACATCGTTTGAGCCTGTGACCTGTGTGCTGCTGAGCAGCTGAATCATAGAATGGTTTAGGTTGGAAGGGACCTCAAAGCTCATCCGGTTCCAACCCCCCTGCCATAGGCAGAGACACTTCCCACTAGAACAGGTTGCTCAAGGCCTCATCCAACCTGGTCCTGAACACCTCCAGGGAGGTTGTAGAGCACAGAATGTGATCATATTCTGTGCTCCACAACTTCCCTGGGCAACGTCTACCAGTCTGGCACCACCCTCACTGTGAAGAGCTTCCTCCTAGCATCCAGTTTCAATCTCCACTCTGCCACTTCAAACCCATTACCCCTCACCCTCTCTTTACAAGACCTTGTCAATAGTCCCTCCCCAGCCTTCCTGTAGGCCCCTTTCAGATCCTGGAAAGCCACTCCAAGGTCTCCTGGAAGCCTTCTCTTCTCCAGGCTGCAGAGCCCCAGCTATCTCAGCCTGTGCTCAAAGCAGAGCTGCTGCAGCCCTCTCAGCATCTTGGTGGCCTCCTCTGGACTGCCTCCAACAGTTCCATGTCCTGCTTGTGTTGGGGGCCCCAGAACTGTACACAGGAGTCCAGAATTTGGGCTACAAACTGTATTTCTGTGGGGCTAAGGCTCCAAGTGCCTTTAAGTAACAGCAGACAGCCATGAGGGTGATGTGAGTGGCACTCGATGCTTCATTTCAGTACGAGGCTTAAGCTGCACTCAAGTTCTTTCATTTTTGTATATTAATAAATGAACTCATTTTTTCCCCTGGAGTATGCTCTCATCTGGAAACACGGAGCCAATTGCCTCTCAGTGCTGCACCGTAGCCACCTTTTATTACAACTTTCCAACTCAAATTTGGTTTATTTTTCCCTCTGTGACATAACCACTGACACCCAACTCCATACCACATCTCCACTGCCCAAACCAGTTCACCTCTCTGGTCTTTAAACAGCATTTTAAACAGCATCTCTCCCATTTTCTCTGCTGCTGTGACTGCAGCGAGCTATTTTTTGCCGTTCATGCCATTTGCAGAGGAAAAATAATGGGGGGGGGGGAAGTTGAATTAATGCCCAGTTTCCCACCCCCCTCCCAGCCACAGTGCAGTGGGAGCTGGACCAGCTGGGAGGGAAGCAGAGGATCACCCCAGTCCCTGTCTCCTTTTTCATTTGACAACAGGGAGAAGACAGAGAGGACTGGAGCACTGCCTGTTAAGAAGAGGCTGAGTGACCTGAGATTGCTTAGACTGGAGAAGAGAAGACTGAGAGGGGATCTAAGAAATGCTTATAACTCTGAGGGCTGGGAGGAGGGTCGGGGACAGACTCTGCTCACTTGCTCCCTGGCATAGGCCAAGGAGCAGTGGATGGAAGCTGCAGCACAGGAGGTTGCAGCTCAACACAAGGGGCAGCTTGAGTGGAAGGCTCCCAGAGCACAGGCACAGGCTGCCCAGAGAGGCTGTGGAGTCTCCTTCTCTGCAGCCTTTCCAGGCCTATCTGGATGTGTTCCTGTGTGACGAGCTAGATTGGATGGTCCTGCTGTGGCGGGGCGTTGGACTTGATGAGCTCTTTGGGTTCCTTCCCTGACATCCTGTGGTCCTGACATCCCACTCAAGGCAGCCACCGATGGGGCCTGCCCCCCCCCCCCGGCATCAGTCGAGCCACCGGGTCCGCGCTTAGCCATGTCCTGCCGCCGAGAGTCTCCACGATCGGGTTGCAGCCACCGTACGTAAGGGAGACCGGCAGCGCCCACCAAACCCAGGCCTCAGCTGCCGGTGGCTCCGAGGCCGCGGTGCCCGGGGCGGGGCGGAGCCGGCGGACTATTTGTTTCCCATGGTGCGCCGCGCAGGCGCCGCTGTGTGTTGCGTCACGGCGCCGGCCGCGCTAGTCTGTGCGTGGGCGGCTCGGGGGGCGGACGCTCTGCGCCATCATGGCCTCCGTTGCCGCCGCTACANCCGACAAGAAGCGGCTGCATCACCGGAGACGGAAGCGCTTCGCGGCCCAGCCGCAGCCCTCCCCCCCCCCCCCCGCCCCCCCCCCCCCCCGCCGCTCCGGGAATTCTTATCGGCGACCGGCTTTACTCGGAAGTGTCGCTGACGATCGACCACTCGCTTATCCCCGAGGAGCGCCTCTCACCTACTCCTTCCATGCAAGACGGCCTGGACCTGCAGTGCGAAACCGACCTGCGCATCCTGGGCTGCGAGCTCATCCAGGCGGCTGGGATCCTCCTTAGGCTGCCGCAGGTGAGGGCGAGCCCCCGCAGCGTTCCCGGGGCGGCTGGGCCGCGGGCGGGCGGCTGCCGCCATTGTGGCGCGGCGGGCAGGGGGTGTGAGGCAGCGCTGGGCGGGGGGGGAGCGGCGGCGCCAGCTGGTGCCTGACACAAAATGGCGGCGGCGGCTGGGCCGCGGTCACTCATTCCTGTTCCTCTTTCCTCTCCCCCCCCGCCTTTTGCGTTCACAGGTGGCGATGGCGACGGGGCAGGTGCTGTTTCATCGGTTCTTCTATTCCAAGTCCTTCGTCAAGCACAGTTTTGAGGTGAGCGGTGGGTACGGCCTAACGGGGAAGCGGTTTGGGGGGGGGGGAGGTTAGGCGCTGCTCTGGGCAGGCTGCGCTCTTCCAGCCTTCAGCGCGGGTTGGGTTGTTCTAATTGGGTAATTCGGGTCTTAGCAGGATAAAAAAGCGCTGTTTTCTTATGGAAATGGGGTTTCCTTTCAGATTGTTGCTATGGCCTGCATCAATCTCGCCTCGAAAATCGAAGAGGCGCCTCGCCGCATAAGGGACGTGATCAACGTGTTCCACCATTTGCGGCAGCTAAGAGCAAAAAGGTAAGATCAGCTTCGTTATGAGTGTCAGCAACTTCCTGTCGCTAATGTACGCTGCCATTTTTTTCAGTTCGCAGTATTTTTCCAGGCTAAGTTCAACGACCTTAAAATTGAGAAGGGAGTGCTCGTTGGCTGCAATGTAGGCAGTGCAGCTCAGCGCTGGCCTCTTCTACTGCTGCTTTGGTTCACTTGGTAGATCTGATGTTGTCGTTTAGTCACAAGTCGTGAGTCCTGGTTCTAGTTTTAGGTTGGTGGTTGTAGTTTTAGGTCTGTTGCTCGTTGGTTTGGTGGTTTTGGGGTTTTTTTAATGTCTCAAAGTTCTTGAGAGGTAGCTTTAGGTTTGAGCAGCCGATTAGTGGGTTGTTGTGTGTTCTCCCTGCCAGACTCTTAACTCTGGTCGGTAACCCTAATGCATTTTTCTTGTTATTATGTAGCTGTCTACATGCAGTTACAGCGGGAATAAAGTACCAGTTAAAAAGTGACAGCTGAACTTTTCTTAGCGATGGTAGTATTGCCATTTAGAAAAAGTCATTTTAGAAACGATCTGCAAGAAGGTATGGTTTGGCGTCCAGCCTTTCGCTGATGTAATGATCCTCCTTTATCAAGGACGGTGTATTGGAGGCTTGGAAGCTGCAGGCATCTTTAATTGGCAGCAACGAGAGTCCTGTGCTTGTGCTGGGGAAGTTAAAGTGTAAGCTCACCTGATCTGTGTGCAGACCTGGATGGTTGTAGAGCTGCGCTCAGTTGTCAGTGCCTCACCCTGCCTTGCTTGTCTGTAAAGCCATGTATATGTTCACCTGGAAAGCACACTACCTTAAGGTGTTGGAACGAACAAGGGATGCTTGAGGGAAGGAGTTGTCCAAGTTGCCGTTAAACACCAAATTCCTTTAACCTTATCACGCAGCCTGAGGGGATGTCAGTTGTGGTGGAGTAGTTTTGCTCTAGAGGCTGATGGCTTCAAGTGTGAGTTAATCTGTAGCTAAAGGTCTTGATTCGTTCAGCTCAGTTCTTGAAGTCGTATTTAGATTGCTCTGTCTCACCAGGTTACAGCAGGAATTTAAACTTCAGTGCTGTGTAACCTCTTCTAAGGAGCAGAGTAGAGATCCTAGGGAAACCAGCTGTGTTTGTCCTCTTCCTGGTTTTGCCTCTCTTGAACCGAAAACTTTTGCTGTCAGTGCCTTGTGTTTTCCGAGTTGATTGTAGATAAAGTAGATTCGTGCCACACTTTAGAAGTGAGCTTTGTCCTTTTATTTTTTAAAGTTGTTCTCCCTCGTAGAAGGTGCTCAAGTTGTGCTGTCTGAATTCAGTGGCATTGTTTCTCACCACAGTTACGATGAGGGAGCCTTGGTTATTAGAGCTGTCGAAGCTGCTTTGGTGGTCTGTAATGTCTCTGGCCTCAGTCCAGGCAGTGAAGGTTAATTAATCGCATGCAACGCTTTTTCTCTTTGCCATCAGGATGCAAATTAGTTGTTTCGTAGTGTTGTGTTGAAGGGTCAGAGAGAGACTGAACTTAACCTGTGAACTTAAATCTTTGCAGCTAGCCTGTTCCCAGTCAGAATGTCACTTGTGCATGTTACATGGTGCCTAAAACGCATCATGCCCAGAGAAATCGTGCACTCCTGCCCATGATTTTCTGGAGAAATGGGTACTGTTGCTCTGAGATTTTGACTGAACCTGCATGAAATTAATCATAAAAATGCTAAAGTCTGACATTCAGACTTGCCCCTTTTTTTTCTCTCTTTTTTTTTCTTTTTGAACAAGCAGGATGTAAAATCTTTTTTTTTTTTTTTTTCTGTACTTGACAAGATTACAATTCCATCTGCTGCACACCTTATTAACTTCAACTCTTTTTTCCCTTGCAACCGACTATACAGCGACCAGCTACATTTACCAAAGCCTGGGTGATGTGGAGTGGTACATAAAGATGAAGCTGTCGTCATGGCAACAGTGAGTGAAGTATGGAAAATCCCCAAGGAGAAGCCAGTGCTCTGAGAATAGGTCACTGGAATCGGGGGACTAACAGGTTGGCCGCTGGTGAACCATTTGGAAGAACTCCTGTATCTTGTTATAAGCTTTTTTCTTTGCTGTCCAGGATTTTAGAATACTAGCTTTAATAATTTTTTAATGTTTTCTTTTTGTTTATTTATTTTACTTTCTCTGGAGCTAACACTTTTTAGGCTGTAGTTAGTTTCTCACTCAGCAACCCAGAACTTGAAACAAGCAGTTAGGCTGCTGTACTTTTCCTTTTCTTTCTTTTATGCCTCTAGTCTAGTATTTCTGTTAACCAAAGCTTAACCCTGCACATGCAGTTTGAGTAGCTCGAGTAGGCTCACTGTCTTTTCTTAAAAACTTTTGGGTTCTTAGTTCCACTTTCTGTATAACTTGCAGTTTAAACTTGGTAAAAACCACAAGGATGACCCAAACCTTGAATTTGTAAAGCTATTTATATCGATTGACTATTGTAAGCAAGCCCCTTCTATGTACCTGTTGCGTTGGAATATTCTATCTGTAAGACCAGCAGTTTACTGAGTCACTGCTAGGTGGTATTTTTTTATTGCTGAGAAGCAAGATAAAGTGTTTTGGACAAGTATTTGGGGGTCTTCATGTAGTACTACTGCATGTAAAATGTTTGTGTGCATGGAGAAAAGCTGGTATTATGAAAATACTGCTCTTGGAACAAAACCACTGTGTGCCAAAAAACTCTGTTCTGAGCCAAGTGCAACTGTTTAACGTCCAGAATGTAGCTTGTGTTGATTTGACTGATCTTGAAACGTGTCTGAAAGCTGCAGAAAGTCCTGAGAGTGGAACCAAACATGACTCCTGATGTAATCTGACAAACATTGGGTTGGCGATACTCAGTCAGCTGCATTTTTACTTCTCTTGCAGCCAACAGGTTGGTGCAGTTGTGTTGGAAGTGACCTGTGTTAATGTCACACACTGCTTAAGAGTTGTTCAAGCTGGTGTAAACCCACAGTGCTTGTACTCAACAATGCTGGAGACAAACAGAACTTCTTTCTTCTCTCTCACTGCCTGGTACCAGAGAGATTTGTTCTTTCAAACAAGACACTGGTGTTCTAAAGTACCTTTTTTTTTTTTGTATGAACAAAATGACACACAGGGCACTTTGCCAAAGTGTTAGATGCTCCAAAGACCTTAATATTGCATCAAACAAACTGTAGCTATGTCGAGAATTTAGGTTTGGTTGCCAGAGGGACTTACAAGAAGGATATTTGTAACTAACGTACTGCTACAAATACGTTACAGTGTTTGGGGTGTTGCACAAGCTAAATACAATGAAGTTTTGTGACTTAAATGGTGGATGGACTCAAGAGGGTGGGCACTGTGTGCTCTCTGTTCTAAAGTCCTCCCTGGAGCTTCAGTGCTGATCTACAAGAGCAGATTCAAAGTAAGAATTGGTAACTGCTTGGCTCTGCAGGGCTGAAAGCTTCTGGTTCATAAATGAGCTCAGTTTTTTAATCTGGTTCATTTCTTGTACCTACAATGGTTATTTGAACTGACAAACACAGCAAAAGCAGGAGTAAAGTTCCTCTTTATTTCCTCTTCTCAATGGGAAGGTTTTCCAAAGGAAATCTCTGAGGTTTCTACTAATTAAGCAAAACAAAACTTTGGATTTATGGTGGAAGTACTGACTTGGTAAATTGACACAGTGGAAAACCTCACCTTTGCCAGCAGTAAGGTGCAGTAAAGCCTTCTGCAGACTTATTTATTATTTATTATTAAGTGGCTAAAAGGCTGCACTTGCCTTTCTTCCTGGAAATGCTGTATGGATCAAGTGCTGGTTTTCACAGCTTATGTAGACCTCTAGAACCTGTGTGGCACATGGCAGTAAAGCACACTTCAGAATGTTGTAACTTTGAGTTCCCTATAGCTTTGCTGTCGAAGTTGTACAACCAAAGTATGAACTGATCCAAAGGCTGTGCTGATCCTGTGGCCTTCTGGGAGGGCAGTGAAAACTTACAGTGCCCAAAGGGTCACAGGCTTTCCTCTTGCCCTTCCAGCTGCCTTACTGTGTTCTCATAATACTGACTTTGGAGGCAGCTTTCAGAGCATGCAGACGTGGGAGATAGTGAGCTACTGGTAGGGTTGTGAATGAGCCCATGTTGTCCCACTGCTGATTTGTTTTTTAGACTGGAAGTCCTAGCTGCCCTGTTTGACCCAAGAGTTGTCACCTCTGAAATGTGCTGCTAACAAGATAAGCTGAGCCTGGACACCTAGACCAGCTCTGAGTGATGCCTTCAGGTCCTGTGATTGTGAAATGTAAAGCAATGTTGGAGGAAACTTTGGTACAAAGCCCAGTGTAGTTAAAATAGTTTGGAATTGAACCAGTTTTATTTATCTGAAGATGTTCAGCTTGGTTCTTCCAGTCTCTTACTCCAGGCTGTTTTATTGTAGTGATCAGACAGAATCACAGCCTCTGTTGAAGTAGTCACCCAAAGAGGCTTTACAAGGTTCTCTTTTCCAGGTAATTTATGGAGAGAAGAAAGGCAAGCCAAATAAAGCTACTGTTGTGACTGTGGTGTAGCTGAAACCACAGCTGCTTGACCTTGCCCTGATGAGCAATACTGAATAACAGGAGGTACTTTTAGTTAACACAGAAAACACTGGCATTGTTGAAGAGAACAGAAGTAGTAAAATTTGTTCTCAAGCTGCAGGACCCCCTGGAACCAGGAAGCTGCAGTGATTCAGTTCAGACCTCCCAGGAGCTGCTTCCTAGCCTCTTGGGAAGAGCAGGGATGTACAACACAATGCTTTGGGTTGAAGCGAGTGGCTGCTTGTGTCCATTGGCCACAAGCATCCTTCCAGGTGGCTGGAGCTACATAGCAGGTGTTGTGGCTTATTGAACTTGAGGAGCCCTTCAGCTTGTAATTGCATCAACCCTTTCATCCTGGGGTGGAAACTTCAGGGTTCTGAGTGATTTTTCTCTACCTGTGAGAGCAGTTTGATCCACTTGTGGAACCCAAAAAGATGAGTTAGCAGTAAATATTTTTGTCTGAGAAGAGGAGGTGGATGGATTTTCAATCAACTTTGCAGGAATGTTTCCTTCTGAAAGCAATTAATAACTTGGCCACCAGTGCTTGGGGTGGACTTGATTCAGCTTGTAAACAAACTGGCTGCTAGCTGGTTGCAAAAAAAATCCTCTGTTGTTGGAAAACACATGGAATACCTGAGCAATTCCAAACAAGGAAAAAGCTGGTCCCTCTTGGGAAGAAATGGTATAAAATCCACTGTGTGGAGTGCTGAAAGGTCAAAGCTAAGCACAGACAAAGTCTGCAGTGCAGTCAGATTTGTGCACACAGCACCCAGTGAGTTCTTGGAGTTAAAGAAATGGCCTCAAGTGGTGTGAGGGGAGGTTTAGGGTGGACATCAGGGAAAACAATGCTGCAAGAGAGGTCAGGCATTGGCACAGGCTGCCCAGGGACATGGAGTCCCCATCCCTGGAGGTGTTCAAGAAACCTGTGGGCATGGCACTTGGGGCCATGGTTTAATGGCCATGGTGGTGTCAGACTCAATGGCCTTAGAAGGCTTCTCCAACCAAAACTGTGATTCTAAATACTTCAGAGAGTTGAGGTGTTGGATTTGGAAGGAATTGAGCCTTGGTAGTGCTGGAATTTGGAATCTTTGTGCGGTGAGCTCTTGGTTTGCAGATGTGAACAGCAGAAGTGAGTGCAGGGTTGAGAAGGTCTTGCCTATGTTTTGAAGGTGATGCTCTTTGCTCTTCCTACCTGTCACAGCAGCAGGGCTGTCTTGTTCTGTGGAAGCTCTCAACAATCTTATCTTGCAGTGCACGTGAAGCTGCAGTCTTACAAAGTCTGGTTCCACCTCTCCACCTTTAAAGGTTCTTTGAGCTGGGATGAAGATGACAGTGAAGACCTCAAAGAACTTAGTTTCCTCACTGTCATCTTCATCCCAGCAGCTGGACCCAGCATAGTCTGCACACATCACAGCAAAAGGTTCCTTTATTTTTTCTTTTTGTCTTGGCCATCTAATCCATAGCTAGTGAACAACAGAAGCTATAAACTAGTTTATCTAAACTTGGACAGCACAAGATTAATGCTTAAACTTGCTTGCAGGAGTTGAAAAACGGTTTCTGTTGCCATTAGTTGGTTGGAAGGGAAAAGAGAGATTGCCACTCTTTTTGGATATGCAAAACAGTTTTGATTTTATTTCTTGCAAACTATAGGACTCCAAGCCCCCTGATACTTGATCAGAACTACATAAACACCAAAAATCAAGTAATCAAAGCAGAAAGGAGGGTACTGAAGGAGTTGGGATTTTGTGTTCATGTCAAGCATCCACACAAGGTGAGTTCTCAACAAGAATCCAGCTGTAAATATGGTTCTGCCTTGATGACACCATTGTGAGCTGTTGAAGGTGTCCAAATGACCTGATCCCTTCTCTTTATTCCTTAGTAGTTTAGCTTTTTGCCACAGGGCTCAGGCAAGAGCCATGCTAACTGTTGTAGGAATTGGGCAGTGGTAAAGGTGCCTGGCTTGGAGAATGATGGCAGAGCAGTAAAATGAGTTGTGTGGATGGGGCTGGATGGTGTGAGCTGACAGTAGAAGCTTAGGGAAAGAGACAGCTTTGGACTTCTCTTTGGTTGTGCTTGCTTCCTTGTTGCATTCTGTGGTAAAACTGACCCTTTTCTCTCTCTTCCCTCTCTTTCCTCAGATCATTGTTATGTATTTACAAGTCCTAGAATGTGAACGTAACCAAACCCTGGTACAGACAGCCTGGTAAGTTGCTATTTTCCACTCTTTTGCTAGCCAGGAAAATAGTAACAGAAATAAGAAGCCTGCTGATCCCTATGCAAAGCAATCAGCTGTAAGTTTTGGCACTTGAAATAGATGGCAAACATCCTGGGGCTTGTTTCTGCTTACTATTTTCATGGCTTGATTCCAACATCACCACGGAGGACTCAATTTAACTTTGTTCTTTTTTCTACTCTTTAATTAAAGGGTAGTCCCTGATGGTAAGTCATAGAGCTCTGCCCTCTGCACCTCAGCCCATGACCTGGGGATGGCCTGTTTGGCTGCCCTTCTCTCCAACCAACCCAGTGCAAGCTCTCAGCCGAGGTTCACTGAAGTGGTCCATGTCCATCGGGCAGCATCTTCTAGTTCTGTCTGGGTGTCCACAGGATTTGTATATTTGCTTTTAGAAGTACCTGTTGAAAATGTCTCTAAATGTGTTTTTGGTTTTTTTCTTCATTGTTGCCTAGCTACTGTATAAGAAGTGTTTCTAAAGGCCACCTGGGCTCACCTTTCTGTAGCTGATATAGCATTTGGCTAAACTCTTAAGCGTAAACCAACCAGACAGTTGCAGTGCATGCAGCATGTTGACTTAGAAGTCATCCCTCAAGTCAATGCTTCCTGACTTTTCCTTTCTTTTCTCTAGCTCAGTAACTTAGAAATGGGTGGAGCTCTCTGCTCTTCACCTGTACCTCTTGCAATGTCCTGTTTGACAGTACCGGTCCAGTGGGAGAGCAGTAGCTTAGCCAAGTGGGAGACCCGTTTACTGCTGTGCAGCTCTGTTTGCAGTGCTCACTGAGCAAATGGGATGCTTCTCTCTCTGGATGAAGTGAATGTGACTTGAGGCACACATAGGATTTAAATGCAGTGGCTTATGAACTTCATAGGTCGCATGTAGCCTCTGGACAATGGTAGGTTTCAGCTATGCCATGCTTTCCTGCTTGCATTTGAGTTCCAAGTGTGTTGATCTCTAAATATCAAGAGCATTGGTGTTTAAAACACAGCTGGACAGATGAAAAGTTATTTGTTTGATTGTTATCTCACTGGATGCTTCATGGTATGTGGTCTAATGGCCACAGTGGTGCTAGGCCAGTGGTTGGACTTGATGATCTTAGAGGTCTTTTCCAGCCAAAATAGTTCTGTGATTCTGTATAACTTAATGTACCTGCCTAGAAAGCAGCTGTTCCATGCTGTTATTTGCTTTGGGGTGACAGAGCTTTAGCCATGGGGGTGGCAGAACTTTTTTTTGCTGTGGGGGTGTCCAAACAACAATAACAACAGGGCAAAAAGCTGAAAGGTTGGACCAGATGATCCTTGAGATCCTTTCCAACCTGGCATTGTTCTGTGATAAGTTGCTACAGAAGCAACAAATATAAAGATCCAAGGCAACCATTGCAAAGTGCCCAAATTTTTAATGTAATAACAGAAAAAATAATAAAGTCAATTGAGTCTCCAGTCTTTTTCTCCTCTAATTGAAACTGCAAACCTGAGATCCAACCTTCCATCTTTCCTTATTTCAGGAATTACATGAATGACAGCCTCCGGACAAATGTCTTTGTTCGCTTCCAGCCAGAGACCATAGCCTGTGCTTGCATTTATCTGGCTGCTCGAGCTCTGCAGGTGAGTATTATTGGCTGCCTTTTATTCCAAAGAATCTGCTTCACGATTGAAGGTCTTTAAAACAAAAGCTTGGTCTGCAATCGCTTCTTCCTGTTTTGTTTCCAGATCCCACTCCCTACCCGTCCTCACTGGTTCTTGCTCTTTGGCACCACAGAAGAGGAGATTCAGGAGATCTGCTTAACAACTCTCAAGCTTTATACCAGAAAGAAGGTAACTGGGAGCTGTTTGCTTTTCCCGTGCAGTGCTCAGTGCAGCTTCATCTGTCTCAGATCTCTTCATTGGAAAAGCTCTGGCCTGTGGCTGCACCTCTAGGGGCTGTGTGAGAATGAATAGCAGAAGTTAGACACGTTACTGGGCAGCTGCTCAAAAGATAATTGTGGTTTTAAAAATTAGAAGAAAACGTGAATTGAGTTAGTCCAGCTTCTTACCACATTGCTTCTCTCACAGCCAAATTACGAATTCCTGGATAAAGAAGTAGAAAAGAGGAAAATGGCACTCCAGGAAGCTAAGCTGAAGGCAAAAGGTTTGAATCCAGATGGGACTCCAGCACTCTCTACCCTGGGTGGCTTTTCCCCTGCATCTAAACCATGTAAGCTTAGTTTCTAAACAGAAACTCAGTGCTGTACTATCGAAATTCTAAATCAATGTCTTGAGGTGAGAAAAGAAATAAAAATAGGTCTGCTTTTTGAGCTGGCAGGCAGATGAGACTCACAGAACTGAGGAGCAAGACAAAGCTACCTTCTTGTAAAACACTGAAGAGTGTTTAATAAGACTGTTTTACTACTTTACTGTGTCTAAGTAAACTGTTTCAAACCAGTTTCAATGCCATGAAAGATCAGAGTAGAGGGAGAAGAGGTGCTGTACTCCATCCTTCCACAGAAGGAGAGGGATGCATTAGTAATACGGATCCTGAAGGTAATTGTGATAGGAAAAGGTCTAGACCCAAGAGTCTGCTGGGTGAGTGAAGAGACTGGATTTAATCTGAGTGTCACAATAATTCTTCATAGCTCCTTCAGCAGCAGCTGTCTCTGAAATTGGCTTTCTCTGCTTATTTTTTTTTTGCTTGTAAACTGCTTAAATGTGGTGAGCGAAGACATTTTGTAGTGAGGAAATGGAGGAGGAAAGGTCTTGGTGCTGTCTTGGTTTTAGAGTGACTGAGCTGCTGCAGTGCATCTCTTGAGCCTGCCAGTAAATCTGGAGGTGTTCAAGGAAGGTGTGGCCATGGTGGTGTTGGGTTGCTGGTTGGACTCAATGATCTTTACTTTTCCGACCAAAATGATTGTATGATCTCTTGTTGACCATCAAAATTTAAAAGCTACCATGAGCTTTGGTCCAGAGATGGCAGCTGAATGTAACAACAGAGGCCCTTGTTTAAGTGTCTGCTTCAGCAAGCTAAGGAGATGCCATGAGACAGCAGTGCTGGTAGCAGCTTCCTCAAGAACAACACATCTGAGTTTGCAGCTATTTTTGAGCTGGCAAGTGTCACAGTGACAGCTTTTTTTTTACTCCTGTGGGCTGGGAGCCCAGGTTGAAAGTTTTGAATGAAGGCAGGACCGTTGGTGGGGTTTTGAAATACTTCCTACTACTTTACAATTTCTTGCAAGGAAGTTGGAGCCAGGTGGGGGTTGGACTTTTCTCTCTGGTAACAAGGACAAGAGGAAATGGCCTCAGTCTGCACCAGGGGAGGTTTAAGTTGGGGAAGAAACTTCTTCACCTGAAGGGTTTTCCAGAGGCTGCCCGGGGAGGAGGTTGAATGCTGCCCGGGGAGGAGGCTGCCCGGGGAGGAGGTTGAATGCCTGTCCCTGAAGGTGTTTCAAAGAGACAGAGCTGTGGTGCTGAGGGCCACAGGTTGGCAGCAACCTGGGTAGAGTTGGGCTGGATGATCTGAAAGGGCTATAAAATACTAGTCTTAAGGACTACCAAGGCAGCTTTCTTTATGTGCCCCTTGGGCTCTTGAATAGAATAAGCCAGGTTGGAAGAGACCTCCAGGATCATCCCTTACAACCTATGCCTTATGAGGAGAGGCTGAGGACCTGGGGTGGCTTAGTCTGGAGAAGACTGAAGAGAGGATCTAATCAATGTTTATAACTATCTGAGGGCTGGGGGTCAGGAGTGGGGAGGGCAGGCATTGCTCACTTGCTCCCTGGAATAGGCCAAGGAGTAGTGGATGAAAGCTGCAGCACAGGAGGTTGCAGCTCAACACAAAGGGGAACTTCTTGACTGGAAGGGTCTCAGAGCACTGGCACAGGCTGCCCAGAGAGGCTGTGAAGTCTCCTTGTCTGGAGCCTTTCCAGGCCTGTCTGGATGTGTTGCTGTGTGACCTGAGCTAGACTGTATGGTCCTGCTCTGGCAGAGAGGGTTGGATTTGATGATGTCCTTGGGTCTTTTCCAACCCCTGACATCCTGTGAGCCTGTGATCACCCAGCCCTGTCCCATGGCACTAAGTGCTCCATCCAGTATTTTCTTGAACACCTCCAGGAATGGGGACTCCACCACCTCCATGGGAAGCACATTCCAATGCAAATCACTCTCTGGGAAGAACTTCCTCCTAACATCCAGCCTATACCTCCCCCAGCACAGCTTAACACTGTGTCCTCTTGTTCTGTTGCTGGTTGCCTGGGACAAGAGATCAAACCCACCTGGCTACAACCTTCCTTTAGGTAGAAATGATCCTGGCTGCTTGGTGTGAAGGTCATTGTGATGTTCTCCCCACTGCTGGCAGCTGCCTCTGTTCTGTGTCTCCTCAGGGGCATCTCCCTTGCTGCTCTCTTCCAGCAGTGTGGTGTAAGTGGAGAGCTAGTATGAAACAGTACTTGTTGAGCTGCTTTTGGGTTTGAACAGGGACTGGCAAAGGTGGTAGAAGGATACAAATGTGTTCATGATAATTAATCTGTTAATTCTGGATTACAATTTAATTCCCAGCTTCCCCAAGAGAAGTCAAAACTGAAGAGAAGACTCCAGTGTCTCTGACCACCAAACCCGTTAAGAAAGAGCCAGAAGAGAGGCAGCAGGCTTCAAAGAGCCCTTACAATGGGTGGGTATAAACTTCTTCCTGCCTAGGAGGACTGCTCCAGAAGCCATTTTTGCAGCTCAACTACTTCTGAGCTGCTTCATGGTAGCAAACAGCACCTCACAAGTGTAACCTTGTTGTTTTTATTTCCCCCCAAGCATGAGAAAAGAAAGCAAGAGGAGTAGAAGCAGCAGAAGTGCGAGCCGGTCCAGGTCAAGGACAAAGTCACGGTCCCGGTCTCACACTCCCCGGCGGCAGTAAGTGGGGGTTGGGTGTGCCTGGGAGGCGATGTGGGCAGGTAGCAGGGACTTGGAGGGGGTTGTCACCTTCATCTGGGGTACTCCAGTGGGGTTCTACATGGGTTAATAGCCATGGTGTGTTAGGTTGAAGGTTGGTCCCTCCTGTGATTCAAAGGGGCCACGCTGAGTAGCTTGTAGGTGCCACTCCCGAGTAGCTTGGATGGAGGTGCCACAGGAGCCAGCTTCATGGGGGGCAGCTGCCAGATGAGTGAGAGAAGATATCTTCTGTGGTGAGGTGTGATGGCTATTCTTGTAGTCATGAGACTTGGGTTACACTGTGCTTGATCTTAGAGGCCTTTTCCAACCCTAATGGTTTGTGATCGTGTGAGGAAGAGGAGCAGGGTGCAGGGTCACTCAGTGGAAGCTATTTGGCATTACAGACCTTTCTATCTTCAGAGAGTCTTAAGCTTGACATCTGAAGCTGGAAACCTCAGAGAGCTACTGAGACCGACTTGGATCTCAGTGGAGTGTCCCCCCTAAGTATTGCAGACCGTGGAAGACAAAAGGGCAATAACTACTTTGCAGTTTGCTGTTGGTGGGGAATATTCTTGTCAAGGTGGAGGAGCCATTACAAAAGGCCCCACACTTTGGTTTGGGCTTTTTGTTAGACGAGCTCAACTCCCTAGACACGTTCTGGAGTGCTTGCTAACATTCATCACTGATAAAAGGCCTTCAAGGTGGATGAATCATGTAATGGGTTGGGTTGGAAGGGACCTTCAAGATCATCCAGTTCTAAGCTCCTGTCATGGGCAGGGACACCTCCTACCAGCTCTGGTTGTTCAAGGCCTCATCCAGCCTGGTCCTGAACACCTCCAGGCAGGTTGTGCCTCCCTGGGCAACCTGTGCTGGTGTCTCCCCACCCTCACTCTCAACAATTTCTTCCTCCTCTCCCAGCTCAGAGCCATTGTCCCTCATCCTGGCACTCCCAGCCCTTGCCAAAAATACATCCCTAGCTTCCTTGTAAGGCCCCTGCAGGTACTTTGATGAATAATGATGGACTCAATCTTAAAGGTCTTCTCCAACCAAAACAATCCCTGTGATAGGAAGTCTTTCACTTCTTCTTACTGGGAACAGTTCTCAGCATTGGAAGAGGCTGCCCAGAAAGGTGGTGGAGTCCTTATCCCTGGAAGGGCTTCAGCACTGTATGGCTGTGGTGCAGTCGCTCAGCAGCAGTGCAGGGGTTGGACCCCAGCCAGGTGGAGGATCCCATGACAGTAACCTGGAAGCAGCCCTGGGGCCACTGATTTCAGCTTCTCCCTCTTGTCTGGGCAGCTACAACAACCGTCGGAGCTTGTCTGGCACCTACAGCTCCCGGTCGCGGAGCCGGTCCCGCAGCCACAGCGGCAGCCCGCGGCGCCACCACAACCACGGCTCTTCCCCGCACCTGAAGGCCAAGCACGGCAGGGAGGAGCTGAAGAGCACCAACAGACACGGCCACAAGAGGAAAAAATCTCGGTCCCGCTCCCAGAGCAAGTCCAGGGAGCACTCGGAGGCTGCCAAGAAGCACAGGCACGAGCGTGGGCACCACCGGGATCGGCGCGAACGCTCCCGCTCCTTCGACAGGGCCCACAAGGGCAAGCACCATGGCAGCGGCCGCTCAGGGCATGGCCGCCACCGCCGCTGAGCCTGGCACCAACGGACTGACTCTGCTGGGGCAGCAGCTGGGGCGTTAAACCCACCCCAGCCACCCAGAAGGCTGCTTTTTGGTTTCTGCCTTTTCTGTAGGTGGTGTTTCCCTTCTTTTTTTGTTTTGTTGGGTTTTTTGTTTGTTTGTTTTATTTTTTATTCCTCTCTGCTGGTTTAGGGCTTTGCTCTGGGCTTTGTTTCTGTAGAGGTTTGTTGGTTTGTGGGGTTTTTTTGTTGGTTTTTTTTCTGTTTTGGGATTATTTTGATGATTTTGTTGTTTTTTTCTGCTATATTTTCTTTTTCCTTTTTATGTTGGGGTTTTTTCCTGTTTTAATTTTTCAGGTTTTTTTTCTCTTTTTTTCTGATTTTTTTTTTTTTTTTTTGGGGGGGT
>VWZI01014417.1:68270-90281 GCA_013396835.1 Psilopogon haemacephalus
AAAAAAGGGGGGAGGGGGGCAAAAAAAAGAAATCAAAACTTATCTTATTTTTATACTAGCCAACTGCAGACACTTCTATTTAAGTAGAGTTATTTGTTTAAAGGATTGTGGCTACCTTTCTTACACTGGTTTTAGTCTGCATGTGTTGAAAGATTTTTACAAGAAATAAAATATAAAGATTTTTGTTTTCTTTTTTTTTTCCTTTATTTTTTTCCATATTTTTTCCACTGCCTGTTGGATGTTTAAAAAAAAAAATATTAAAATGCCAATTAATTTTGTTAATTGCATTATCTTGACCCTTTTGCAGCTGAGTGGAAATTGTTCATAGATTCATGGACTGGGTTGGCTTGGAAGGGGCCTTCAAGATGGGACAGGGACACCTCCCACCAGCCCAGGGTGCTCAGGGCCTCATCCAGCCTTGCCCTGAACACCTCCAGGGAAGTTGTGGAGCGCAGAATGTTCTCCAAGATCACATTTTATGCTTCTGTGCTCCACAACCTACCTGGACAACGCTGTGCCAGTGTCTCCCCATGTTGATGTTCGTGAGGTGTTGATGTTGGTGTCCTTCCTTGGCTTGCTTCAGCCACAGGTCTAGCAGCGGGGATAGATCAGTGTGGACCTCTATAGAATTCATTGGAGCTGGGTGGAAAAGAGCCATGGCTGAGGTCTTGGACTCAGTCTTCCTGTCAGCTGCCCCTGGGCAGGTGGGGATCTCTTCTGCCCTTCTCCTGCAGCTGCTTGTGGTTAAAGCTACTCAAGATGTGGCCCTGGGCAGTGTGATCTGCTTGGAGGTGTCCCTGCAGGCCTCTTGGACTAGATGACCTTTGAGAGTCCCTTCCAACCTAATAAAATCTGTGAGTCTGCAGCTCTCCAGCCTGCTTGTGCCTGAATGCCAAAGCAGGACATGTCTGAAGGGCTCAAGCTGGGGGATTTTTGTTTCCCCTTCCATTGATGATGGCAGGAGGAGGAAGGGTCTTGTGCAGTCACTGACACAGCCCAGAGCTGTGCATGGAGGAGATGGAATGGGCTGAGAGGAGCTGGATTTGAGGCTGGTGCTGGCTGCTCAGATCGCAACAAGGTGCCCAGCCTGGAGCTGGGAGGTGTTTGCTGCCCTACCATGGTGCTGGCCCAGAGCAGTCCCTTTGCAAAGCCTTAGACGCTCCCAAAATGCCTCTTAACTGCTCTGGCTGAGGGCTAAGTCTGGGGTAAAGCCAGATGGAGATGGCTCTGGTGTCCTGGAGCAGTGGTCAGGCTCTGGTCATGGAGCTCAAAGGGGACAGAACAAACCTGGCTGAGCAAAAGCTTGGCTGGAAGTGGTGCCTGGAGGAGAAAGATAAATGCTGGTGCTTGGTTGTCTCCATGGGGTTTGGGATCTGCAGGAACCCTTCCACGTGGTGTTTGCTTTCAGCAGGCACTTGTTGCTGTGGAAACCTCCTTCCCTGGATACCAGTGTTTGGTGATGGAGCCCAGCAATGGGCTCCAGCAGCAGATTGAGCTCCACCTTTGAACTTAAGGGCAGCTGTGGAAAGTGAGGGCTCAGCTTTGGTGGTCTCTGAGCATTAATGACCTCTCTGTTCTTCCAGAGCTGGGGAGCAGAGCTTCACCTCCCTTTAGTGAGGGAGAGGAGAAGACTAATGTGGGATGACTGAAAAATGCAGGCAGCTGTCTGGAGTAGCTGGGAAGCTGCAGTGGGGGATGCCAGCAGTCTCAGTGGGAAGCAGAGCCTGGGCTGAAACCAGAGCAGTGTGGGCAGCAGGGCCAGGGAAGTGATCCTGCCCCTCTGCTCCCCACTGCTGAGACTCCACCTGCAGTACTGCCTCCAGTTCTGGAGCCCCTGTGACAAGAGGGATGTGGAGGTGTTGGAAGGTGTCCAGAGAAGGGCCACAAGGATGAGCAGAGGGCTGGAGCTGCTCTGCTGTGAGGAGAGCCTGAGGGAGTTGGAGCTGTTCAGTCTGGAGGGGAGAAGGCTCCCAGGTGACTTTTCTTGTAGCCTTGCGTATCTGAAAGGGGCTACAAGAAAGCTGGGGAAGGACTTTTCAGGCTGCCAGATAGGGATAGGACTGGGGGGAATGGAACAAAGCCAGAAATGGGGAGATTCAGACTGGATCTTAGGAAGAAGTTGTTCAGCATGAGGGTGGTGAGAGCCTGGCAGGGCTTGCCCAGGGGGGTGTTGGAAGCCTCATCCCTGGTGGTGTTTTAAGGCCAGGCTGGATGAGGCTGTGGACAGCCTGATCCAGTGTGAGGTGTCCCTGGGCATGGCAGGGGGGTTGGAACTGGCTGATCCTTGTGGTCCCTTCCAACCCTGACTGATTCTATGATTCAAAGACCCCCTCTGCTCCAGCTGGCTTGCAGTAAGCTGGCAGGAACTCCAGTGGTGGCTTTTCCACAGGAGAAAAAGTGCCTTCAGGCAGGCTTTTCTAGCTTGAGGGTACCACAGGGCAGCTTCTGTCTCTCTCTGCCCCATCCCTTCATGTGCCATACTTGTCCCCTCTCCAGCACTGCTGTGGTCCCAGAGTGTTTTAGGTGGGAAGGGACCCTTCAAAGGTCATGCAACCCAGACCCCTACAGTCAGCAGCGACATTGCAGCTGAAGCAGGTTGCTCAGGCAACCTGACCTGGAGTGGGTCCAGGGACGAGGCTTCTTCAACCTTTCTGGGCAACCTGGGCCAGGCTCTCACCACCCTGCTGGTACAAAACACCCTTATCTAGTCTGAGCAACCAGGCCTAAGCCCCTAGTGCTGGAGGTGCTGATGAAGCACAGGCAAAGGCCTCCAGGGCACAACCTGCTGCTGACACCACCACAGCAGGCAGGAAAGGTTGCTTTGGGCTGCACCATCAAGCCAGGTGGCTGCAAGGCCATGTCCTGAGGAGGTGACAGATGGCAGCTGGGAAGAAGGAGGGACAGGGGCTGTACATCATTCTCTGAGCCACAGCTTATGGCTTGGACATGAAAATTAACAGCAAGTGGCTGTGGAGGAGAGGAGGGGAGAGAGGAGGCTGTTGGTAAGGGGAGCTCCTGGCAGGAGGTCAAGGCTGGTGGTGGCATCTGCCAGTGTCTGGGAGTGTGTGGCAGCTGCAGCTGCTGGGGAAGACACTAGGAGGAAATTCTTCCCCGGGAGGGCTGGGGAGACACCAGAATAAGTTCCACAGAGGAGCTTTTGGGAGCTCCAAGGCTGGACACATTGAAATCCAGGTTGGACAGTGCATAGAGCAAGCTGGGCCACGGGGAGAGGTCCCTGCCCAGGGTGAGGGGTTGGAGCTGGATAAGCTTTAAGCTCCCTTCCAATCCAGCCCATTCTGTGGATCTAATACTTCAGGTGGGTCAGTGCAGACTTGGGAGTGTCCTTCCCCTCCAGCTTCGTCATGGATTTAGGAAGGTGGGCATGAACCCAAACCTTCAGCTGGTTTGGGCTAATGAAAAAATAGGTGCTCTGAGCCTGTTCTTAGTGGAAGCTCACCCAAGCCTCGCAGGCTGGTGGCAGTGTGCTGGGAATCATAGAATCAGTCAGGGTTGGAAGGGACCACAAGTATCAGCCAGTTCCAACCCCCCTGCCATGCCCAGGGACACTCTACCCTAGGTCAGGCTGTCCACAGCCTCATCCAGCCCGGCCTTAAACACCTCCAGGGATGAGGACTCAACCACTTCCCTGGGCAACCCATTTCAGGGTCTCACCACTCTCATGCTGAAGAACTTCCTCCTCACAGTCAGTCTGAATCTGCTCATCTCCAGCTTTGCTCCATTCCCCCTGGTCCTGAATGACAGCAGTGAGCTCCCCAGGAGGAGGAGAGTAGAAGATGGGTGGAGAAGAAGCTGTGGAAGAGCCTTGGAACATCCTTCCTTGGTCACAGCTCCTGCCAGAAGATGTTCTTCAATGCCACCACTTCTCACCAGCTCCAAGCCGCCATTCCGTGGCTCTCTCCATGGGGCAGGACCTGAGGGTGCTTTGCCTACCCTGTCCTCTTCTCTTTTCCTCAGCAGGGCTGGTGTGGTTGTGGGTTGGCCAGGGGAAAAAAAAAACAAAAAACCTTCTAGGAAGGAAGCAGCTTTCCATCCACACCTCCAGCCTGGCCACCACCCCGGGGCATGCTCAGGAAAAAAAAACCAAAACAAAATTCCAAATGAATGAAGCTGACCTGAAAAAGATTCCAGTGGAACGGAGGAAAAAAAATCCCTCCTCTGACGCTTGCTGCAGAAGCTGAAGGGCTCATGCACACCTCAGATGTCCTTTAGGGTGCCCCAACCCCTGAAGAGCAGCTCCCAACAACCATCTAGACCCTGGGAGTGTTGGCGGCTGAGGGCAGAGCTCATTGCTCCCTGCAGCTCCCTGAAAGGAAGTTTGTGCCAGGTGGGCACTGGTCTCCTCTCCCAAGGAACAAGAGATACAGGACAAGAGGAAATGGCCTCAGGTTGCCCCAGGGGAGGTTCAGGTTGGCCATGACGAACAATTCCAGCCCCTAGAGGGGTTAAGGCCCGGCCCAGGCTGCCCAGGGCAGTGGTGGAGTCCCCATGCCTGGAGGGGTTTCAAAGCCTTGGCGCTGTGGGGCTGAGGACCATGGCTTGGCGGTGCCCTGGCAATGCCGGGATAAGACATGGACTCGATGAGCTTCCAGGTCTCTTCCCAGGCCGTGTTCCAGCTGCTGCCGTTGAGACTTTGGTGCTGTAGGTGGAAGTGTTGCGAAGCGCAGCGAGAGTGGCTCTGCCCGCACAGCCTCGGCACCGCCGCCGCTGCGCTGCTGCCAACGGAAGGGAAAAGGGGGGACACTGCGTCCTGCCCCAGCAAATGCTCCCAGCAGCCCCTGAGGGGGCACCAGCAGGGCTGGGAGGTGTGGGAGAGCCTCTGGTAGGAAGAGTTGAGGGAAGAGAAGGCTCCAAGGAGACCTCAGAGTAGCCTTCCAGTGCCTGAAGGGGGCTGACTTGGCTCTCCACCAAGCCCCCAGTCACGACCGCAGTCTTCAGCAGGCAGGGTCAGCTTTGGGCTGTAAGGAGCTCCTGCTGCAGCCCCACTCCCCCACCCTGTCCCCTGCTGCCCGCACTGCACAGCAGGTTGGGCTTTTAGAGGATCAGCAGTAATGTTGCCACTGCAGCCCTGGGGGAATGTGGCATCTCCTGCTGCACTGCCAGGTCAGTGCTCCTCAGCTGACCTGGAACTGGGCAAAAGTGAGCTCCTGAGGCAAGAGAAGGCAACCCCCAGCTTGGTGCTGCTCTGGTGGTGCCATTTCTTAGGGACCTGCACAGTGATGAGGACATGTGGGCAAGGCACGTACCATGACCCCCAACCCAACTCCAGCAGCCAAGACATGTGGGCAGGATAAGGCTCATGAGCTGAATGAGCTCCATGAGCAGAAGCCAAGCTGCTGGCCTTGCAGTGGTTCTGCTGCAGGTTCCTCTTCTGGTGCCTCTGTGCCCAGCAGCTTTCTTCCAGGCCTCTTCAGTTGCAGATCCCTGCCAGCTGGGCCTGCTCCCTGGTGCTGAGGTGGGGGGGGGTAGGTCCCCATCCATCACTCTCCCTGGCACCTGTGCCGATGGAAAAATCCCATCCAGGTCACAGAGTCCCAAGACTCCTGCCAGAGCAGGGCTGCCTGCTCCTGACAACATTTTCCATGGCATTTTCTTTTTCCCCTGCCCACTTGGAAGGCCTCAGGCCCAGGGGCTCCACCACCCCTCCCGCTGCGACCTTCCATGGCTAACACAGCTCCACACCAGGACATTTTCCCCTGCTGCAACTTTCCTTTGCTAAAGGTCAGCCCAGTGTGGGCCACCCCTGAATGACTTTGTCTGTTGGACATCTTTGTCAGCCACATGGGCAGAGGAATCAGTGCAGACTCAGCAAGTGTGCAGATGGCACCAAGCTGTGTGGCACAGTCAACTTGCTGGAGGGCAGGGATCCATCCAGAGGGACCTGGACAGGCTGCAGAGGTGTGCCCAGGCCAACCTCATGAAATTCAACAAGGCCAAGTGTAAGGAGCTCTTTGGGTCCTTTCCAACCTCTGACATCCTGGGAGCCTGTGAGCTGCTCAGAGAGGTGGTGGAGTCCCCATCCCTGCAGGTGCTTAAGAACCCTGTGGCCATGGCACTTGGGGACAAGGTTTAGTGGCCATGGTGGGGTTGAGTTGAAGGTTAGACTGGAGTATCTCAGAAAGATTTTCTAACCCAACCAATCCTATGATTCTGTGAGGAAGCCAAGGGCACAGCTGGTGTGGCTGGATGTAAATGAAGATGCCACCACCCATGGCCTACCTGCAGCTCCCCATCCTTACCAGCCTGCAAAGCTGTGGCTTCATTTGCCATTCAAAGCTGTGGGGCAGCTGTGAGGATCCAGGGACACTGCCACAGCAGATGGATGCAGGCCCTGCAGGAGGCATCAGCTCTGCACAGAAACACACCAGAAACCTGTCTGCAGATCATTGCCCTTGGCATGGGTGGGACCTCTGGAGATCAGCCAGCCCAAGCCCCTGCTACAGCAGGGCACCCACAGCAGCTTGCCCAGAAGCACAATGCCCAGGACAAGTTGGAAGCTCTGCACACAAGGAGACTCCACATCCTCTCTGGGCAGCCTGCTCCAGGCCCCCAGCACCCTCATACCAAACAACTTTCTCCTCCCATTCAAGTGAAGCCTCCTGAATTTGTGCCCTCTGCCCCTTGTGCTGTCCCTGGGCACCACTGACAAGAGCCTGGCCTCAGTCTCTTGCCCTCCACAGGTCCTTTAGCTCTTGCTGAGCACTGCTCAGCTGCCCTCTGGGGCTGCTGCTGCTGGAGCTGCTCAGGCTGGCACTCTCAGCCTTTCCAGTTGGGTCTCTCCTGTGCCAGGCAGATTGGGGGCACTGCTGATGGAGCCTTTAGCTCTTGCTGATCACTGCTCGGATCCCCTCTGGGGCTGCTTTTCTCTAGGGGCAACACAGCCCCAGGTGTCCCCAGAGCTCAGTGCTGCCCAGGCCCAGGCCCAGCTCTAAGCCCAGCATGGGGCTGTTTGGGCTCTGCTGCTGGCTGAGAGACAGCAGGACCTGCAGGAGTCTGTGCTTGCTCCCACAGCAGCCCTGGCAGGGCCCTCACCCACGCACACCTGCCACACTTCCTGCCCTAACCACTCCATCATCTCCTCCTGTTCTCTGGCCAAGGCTTGTTTGCATCACTGCAGACCTTTCATGCCCCACTGCGTGCAGCTGACTGCCTCCTCCCCCTCCAGCCCTAATTGCCTCTCACATCAACCAGTTCCCAAGCTTTGAAGCACTTCCAGCAGCCACCAACACCCCAGGGAAGGTGCCTGGAGAAGGCTCTGCCACCTTCACCACCTCTGGGGAGTCCACAGCTGGGCCATGTGGCCTCAGCAGGGCAGAGAAGAACAGGAGGAAGACCTCACTGACCTGCTGGCCACACTCTTCATGCACCCTGCCCCAGCTCCCACCTGCCCTCCTGGTTCTGCTTGGGTAGCTGAGGGCTGCTCCTGCTCCATGCTGCTCCTTCAGCTCCCTGGGAAAAAAGATAAGCACAGGATCAAGAAGATCTCCTCTCAAGCCTTCTCTTCTCCAGGCTAAACAGCCCCAGGTTTCCCAGCCTGAGATTCCCCAGCAGCTCCCCTCCATCACCAACCATCCACAGCATCACTGAGTGTCAGGGGCTGGAAGGGACCTCTAAAGCTCACCCAGTCCAAACCCCTGCCAGAGCAGGTCATGCAGGAACATATCTAGGCAGGGTTTGAATATCTCTGGAGAGGGAGACCCCACAACTCCTCAGAGCTGCCTCTACCAGGCTTCTATCACCCTCAGAGGGGGGGAAAAAAAATTCCTCCACGTTTCTATGGAACTTCCTATCATAGAATCATAGAATCAGGCAGGTTGGAAGAGACCTCCAGGCTCATACAGGCCAACAGCCCTATCCAATCAACCAGACCATGGCACTAAATGCCCCATCCAGGCTTTGCTTCAACACCTCCAGGGGTGGGGACTCCACCGCCTCCCTGGGCAGCCCATTCCAATGCCAATCACTCTCTCTGGCAAGAACTTCCTCCTAACATCCAGCCTATACCTGCCCTGGCACAGCTTGAGGCTGTGTCCTATTCTTCTGTCTCTGGGGTGCCTGACAGTAGAGCCCAACCCCACCTGGCTACAACCTCCCTTCAGACAGCTGCAGAGAGCAATGAGCTCTGCCCTGAGCCTCCTCCTCTCCAGGCTGCACACCCCCAGCTCCCTCAGCCTCTCCTCACAGGGCTGTGCTCCAGGCCCCTCCCCAGCCTTGCTGCCCTTCTCTGGGCACCTTCCAGCACCTCAGCATCTCTCTTGAATTGAGGNATGCCATTGGCCTTCTTGGCCCCCTGGGCACACTGCTGGCTCCTGTTAAGCTGCTGCCAAGCAGCACCCCCAGGTCCCTCTGTGCCTGGCTGCTCTCCAGCCACTCTGTCCCCAGCCTGTAGCACTGCCTGGGGTTGTTGTGGCCAAAGTGTAGAACCCTGCACTTAGCCTTGTTCAATCTCACCCCATTGGCCTCTGCCAATACCTATCCAGCCTGTCCAAATCCCTCTGCAGGGTCCTCCTACCCTCCAACAGATCCACACCTGCTCCTAATTTGGTGTCATCTGCAAACCTGCCTCAGCTTCCACCCAGTGCCCCTTGTCCTGGCACTGAGCATCCCCCAGCAGAGCCTGGCTCCAGCCTCCTGCCACTCACCCTGCACACATTGAGGACCATTGCTGAGGTCACCTCTCAGGCTCCTCTTCTCCCAGCAGCACAGCCCCAGCTCCCTCAGGCTCTCCTCCTAACAGAGCTGTTCCATTCCCTTCAGCATCTTTGTGGCTCTGTGCTGGACTCTCTCCAGCAGTTCTGTGTCTCTCTTGAACTGGGAGGCCCAGAACTGGACACAGGACTCCAGATGTGGCCTCATCAGGGCCGAGCAGAGGGGCAGGAGAACCTCTCTCCACAGCCCTTCTAATCCACCCCAGGATGGCATTGCCCCTCCTGGCCACAAGTGCACATTGGTGGCTCATGGGCACCCTCCCATCCACCAGGACCCCTAAATCCTTTTCCCCTTTATTGCCTTCCAACAGCTCTGTCCCCAACCTGCACTGATCCCTTTCCTGCCCTCCCTTCATAGAATCATTGAACTGTGGAGGTTGGAAGAGACCTCTGAGGTGTTCAAGGAAGATGTGGCCACAGCACAATCCCTGAGGCTGTTCTTTTCCCAGGTGCAAGATTCTCACCTCCTGCTGCTGCACTCCAAGGCTCCATATGGACAGCTGCAAAGAGGCCTGAGAGGCTGGAGGAGCTGTCTGGAGAGGCAAGAGAAGCCATGCATGACCCAGGCGTGGTTGGGAGGGATTTTATTGATGAGATGAGGACAGTTCCCAGCACAGTGCCATCGCCCTGCTCAATGCCCCCAGGGTCCTAACTTCTGCAGTTCCCTTCTCATTATCCCATCAAAAAGGCGATTTGGAGGCTAGGGAAAAGAAAAGAAAGAAAAAGCCAAAAAAAAAAACCAAAAAAACAAAACAACAAACAAACAACTGGCACAAAAAACACCAAAGCATCCTCACCTCAGTGGCTTTGCTGCTTCACAACATGCAGGCTGCACCTGGAGTTTGGTCTGCACTTCACCACCACCTTGGAGCATCCCAGGTGAAGGCAAGCAGCAGCTGTGCATGAGGGAGAGCTGGGTGGATCCCACTGATCCATGAGGATTCCATTACCTGTTCTTTACTCCTATGAAATCATTCCCAACCAAGCTGGGTGGTGTTGGGCTGAGACAGGAAATCTCCCCCCCTAGTTTCATTACTCCTGCTCTTGGTGGGTTCACAACCTGCAAGCCTGCAGCAACCTCCTGCAGGAAACCATCTGATGGACCAGCAGAAATCAAAGCAAAAACACCCAGCAAAAATTCAGCTCAGTGTCTGGGGACAGGAAGAGAAAAGAAAGAAGGGGGGAAAAAAGAAGGGGAGGAAGGAAAGCAGGGGAAAAAAAGAAAGAAAAAGTGAAAGACAAAAAAGAAGGAAAGCAAAAAATAAAGAAAGGGGGAAAAGAATGAAAGGGTAGGGAAAAAAAAGGAAAAAAAAGGGGGGGGGAAGAAAAGGAGGGAGGGAGAAAAAAGGGGGGAAGAAGAAGGAAAGGGAAAAAAAGAAGGAGAGGGAAAGGAAAAAGGAACAAGGATAAAGGAAGGAAACCCAGCTAGGTTTTAACCCTGGCTCCAGCAGCTTCAATGTTGCTGAGATGCCCAAAGGCTTTCTGCTGCAGCCTGATCTCATCCAGTGTGGGAAAACTCCAGGAGCAAGCTGCAGGCTGGGAACCCCGTCCAGGTCCTCCAGCCCCACTCAAAGGTCTGCTGATCATTTGCATCCCTGCTTGTTTCTGCAGTCTCCCAAAAGCCTGGCACCTCTGGCAAGAGCTTCTACCTGTGGTGGCCATGGCAAGGCCACTGCAAGCTGTGGAGAGCCAAAAGTCCCTCTCCATGTCACCGGATGGGGACCTGGCCCTTGTGGAGAACACAAAGGTCTTGGCAGCTTCCAGTGGCACAGTGAGGACCCAGCAGGAGGCAGGGACTGCTCTAAACCCAGTTGTGCTGCTCCACCAAGTGACCCGGGACAAGCCCAGCTCCTACTGCTTGGGCTTCCAGACTTTCCCCTACCCCTGGGGCACAACCACCTCAGAAGGCTCCAGGCTTGGGGCAGTGGATGGAAACTGCCTGTTGGGAAAGGACCTGGGGGTGTTGGTGAGCAGCAGCTGGAGATGAGCCAGGGGGTGTCCAGGTGGCCAAGAAGGGAAGCAGCAGCCTGGCCTGGAGCAGCACTGGTGTGGGCAGCAGGAGCAGGGCAGGGATTGTCCTTCTGGACTGGGCACTGCTGAGGCTGCTCCTTGAATACTGAGTTCAGTTTTGGGCCTGTCCCAGGTTGCCCAGAGCAGTGCTGGAGCTGTGACTCTGTGATCTCTGGGACAAAGCCACAGGAAGTCTCTAACTCTATGCTCATCAGCACAGCTTGAAGACAGGCAAGGAGAGGAAGCTGTACCCACGGTCAGCCCCTTGAGGACATGGACTGGACAAGTTCTCATGATCTCCCCTACCAGTGACCATGGCAGGGGTGTAGGAACTGGATCATCTTCAAGCTCCCTTCCAACCCAACCCATCCTATGACTCTGTGAAGGTGTTCACAGGATGTCAAGGGTTGGAAGGGACCTAAGGAGATCACCGAGTCCAACCCCCCTGCCACAGCAGGACCATACAGTCTAGCTCAGGGCACATAAGAACGCATCCAGACAGGTCTGCAAAGGCTCCAGACAAGGAGACTCCACAACCTATCTGGGCAGCCTGTGCCAGTGCTCTGGGACCCTTACACTCAAGAGTTGCCCCTTGTGTTGAGCTGCAACCTCCTGTGCTGCAGCTTCCATCCATTGCTCCTTGGCCTATCCCAGGGAGCAAGTGAGCAGAGCCTGTCCCCTCCCTCCTGACCCCCAGCCCTCAGAGATAGTTACAAACATTGATTAGATCTCCTCTCAGTCTTCTCTTCTCCAGACTAATCAGCCCCAGGTCCCTCAGCCTCTCCTCATCAGGCAGTGCTCCAGTCCCCTCAGCATCCTCACAGCCCTCCCTTGGACTCTCTCCAGCAGGTCTGTGACCCTCTTCAACTGGGGAGCCGAAAACTGAAGGCAGTGCTCAAGAGGAGGTCTCAGCAAAGCAGAGGGGCTGGTGAACCTCCCTTGATCTGCTGCACACACTCTGCTTAATGCCCCCCAGGTCCTCATTGGCCCTCTTGGCCACCAGGGCACATTGCTGTGCCATGGACATTCTCCACCATCACTCCCAGGTCCCTCTCCACAGGGCTGCTCTCCCCAGGTGCTGCTTGTCCCCACCCAGAGCACACTGTAACCCCAGAAAGCAGCAGGGCAGCAACACAGGAGAAGACACAGACCAGGAAGACTCCAACAAGGTGCTGAGGGTTGGCAGTGCTGGAAGCTGGCAGCTGCTTTAATGGCTTCTCCTGCCAGACCCAGCCTTGGTTGCTGCTCCTCTGCATCCTCTCCCAAGACGACAGCAGCAGCAGCAGCTCCGTGCACCCAGGTGCAGAGGGCAAAGAAACATCACTGCAGATAGAAAGCGCTTGAGGTGGAGCTGTGGAAGCTGCCTGTGTGGAGGCTAACCCTGTGAAGGGCAGCAGGGGCTGGGGAGCAGGCTGCCCTCAGGCCGTGCGTGCGCAGGTGCCCACCGGAGCCACCTCACCCAGCGGCCTCCTGCTCCTGGGCTGCTGCAGCGAGGTCGTCCTCGCCCTGGCATGATGCAGTGGGGTCAGAGCCGGCAGGGTCAGGCTGCTGTGACACTTCTCAGGTGCTCTGGCAGCAGCTGGTGGCCCGCAGTGTCCGGGGGCAGTGATGTGGGTGGCAGCGGCGGGGCCGGGGCGGCCGTGGGGCCGGGCAGGGGGACGCAGGCTGGCAGGGGAGGTTGAGCTGCCCCGGGCCGGGGGACGTGGCAAGAATGAGAAGTTTCCACTCAGCTTCTTGAGCTCCAGGACTTGTTCCCTGGCTTGAGCCAAAGCTGCAGTCAGCTCGCAGCGCTCCTGGCACTCCCTGCGCACCGTCTCCTGCAGGAGGCAGTTCTGCAAGCACAGACAGAGGCAGCTCACAGCCGGGCAGGGGCACACAGACCCTGCCACACATGCCCGGGCTGCTCGGCCACCCCCAACGCCAGGACATGGACCTGATGGAGAAGGGCCAGAGGAGGCCGCCAGGACGATCAATGAGTAGAAAACCTTCCCCGTGGGGACAGGCTGGGAGAGTTGAGGTTGTTCACCCTAGAGAGGAGAAGGCTTCAAGGAGAGCTCAGAGCAGCCTGCCAGGAGCTGAAGGGCTCCAGGAATGCTGCGTAGGGACTTTGGACAAGGGATGGAGAACCTCTGCTGTGGAGACAGGCTGGAAGAGTTGTGGCTGTGCAGCCTGGAGAAGAGAAGGATGCAGGGAGACCTCAGAGCAGCCTGCCAGGAGCTGAAGGACGGCAGGAGCGCTGGGGAGGGACTTTGGACAAGGGCTGGAGAACCTCAGAGCAGCCTGCCAGGAGATGAAGGGCTGCAGGAGAGCTGGGGAGGGACTGTTCAGCAGGGCCTGTAGGGGGCAGTACAAGGGCAATGGTTTGGAGCTGGAGCAGGGCACTTAGGTTGGGTATCGTTGGGCATCAGGAGAAAGCTCTGCACAGTGAGGGTGGTGAGACACTGGCACAGGCTGCCCAGGGCTGTGCTTGAGGCCCCATCCCTGGAGACATTCAAGGTGAGGCTGGATGTGTCCCTGGGCAGCCTGCTCTGGCTGGAAGTGTCCCTGTGACTACATGGGGGGTTGGGCAAGATGCCACTGGAGGGTCCCTTCCAACCTGATGCAACCTGTGAATTTAACTCAGAGTTTGTGTTCCTTGAAGTCACTCAGGGCACATTCACCAACACCTCTCAGACTCCAGACCTTGAGCATAGTGAAAGAGCTCAGCTCAGGGTTTGGTCACAGAATGGTTCGGGTTGGGAGAGACCTTTAAGATCATGAAGTCAGCAAGAGTAGCTCTTTTCTCTTTCCCTCTCCCCTTTCTCCTTCCCCTCTCACACAGAGAATCACAGAACTTTAGAAGTTGGAAGGGACCTCCAAAGATCATGAACTCTAAGCCCCTCCCCAAGGCAGGATCCCCCAGGGTAGTTCACACAGGAATGCATCCAGGCAGATTTTGAAAGTGTCCTGAGAAGGAGACTCCATAACCTCTCTGGGCATGCCTGTGCCAGTGCTCCATCACCCTCATTGTAAAGACGTTTCTCCTCCTCTTTCTCTTTCCTCTCTCCTCTTTCTCTTTCCCCTCTCCTCTGTTTCACTTCCCCTCTCCTCTTTTCCCTTTCCCCTCTCCTCTGCTGTCAGTGGCTTCCAAAGCAGCACTAAAGCAGGCTGTGAGCTGGAAGATGCCCCCAGGTTCCACAGATTTCCCAGGTAGGCATCTCCTCAGTCATGTTCCTACCTCCTCTCGAGCTTGACTCAAGTTGTGCAGCAGCTGTGTCCTCTCCTGGGTTAATTTTTCCAGTTCCTCTGCCTTGTGCTGGATTTCTTTCCTCATGCTCCCCAGCAGTGAGTCACTGTTGTTCTTTTCCATGGTCAGCTGAAACTCCAGCTCAGTAACTCTTCTTTTCAGGCTCTGAATTTCTTTTTCCTTATTTTCCTCTTTCTCTGCAAGCCTCATCTGGGCCTCTCGCAGCTTCTTCTCCAGAATTTCTGTCTCCATCCTTAAGCTGTTGGTGGCACTGGATATTAATCCTGGTATCTACAAGGAGATGAGGCCAAACATGAACTGTTCTGGGTATTAATCTTGGTGTAAGATGAGGCCAAACCTGAACTGATCTGGATATTAATTCTGGTGTCTGCAAGGAGATCAGGCCAAACCTGAACTGATCTGGATATTAATCCTGGTGTCTGCAAGGAGATCAGGCCAAACCTGAACTGATCTGGATATTAATCCTGGTGTCTGCAAGGAGATCAGGCCAAACCTGAACTGATCTGGATATTAATCCTGGTGTCTGCAAGGAGATCAGGCCAAACCTGAACCACCTCCAGTGGCTGTCACGTGAGTTCAAAAATTAATCAGCAGCCAAATGTGGATTTCAGGAGGAAAAAAAAAACCAAAATTGCCACAAGTGCAAACATAAGTGTGCTCAGATGCCACCAGAAATGTTTTGGTTTCCATTAACGCCCTCAGAGGACAGCAGAGAGCTGTAAGTGGACCAAAGCAGGCTTGAAAAGCAGCTTGGTGACAGCTGCAGGAGGTTCAAACAAATCCAAGGGTCAGGTCCTGCAGGTATAACTCCAGGCTGGGTGCAGAGTAGCTTGAGAGCAGCCTTGCCACTAACCTAAGGCTGCCCTGGCACCAGGCCAGGCCATTTCCTCTCCACCTGAGCCTGGGAAGCAGAGCCCAACCCTCAGCTGGCTCCAGCCTCCTCTCAGTGAGCTGGAGAGAGCAGGGAGGTCTCCCCCTCAAGCCTCCCCTTCTCCACCCCCCCAGCTCCCTCAGCTGCTCTTCCCCAGCCCTGCTCTCCAGACCCTTCCCCAGCTTCCTCACCCTTGTATTTGTTAGCTACTGCTACAAAACCTTGCTCCTGAGTGCCACCCACCTTCTTCTGCAACTCTTCATGGTCCCTCTGGCACTTTGTGACCAGTCCTTGCTGCTTTTGTCTCTCAAGCTCTAGTTCCACCCTTGCTTCCTCCTTGACTTTCAGAACTTCTTCTACGTGCCGTGCTTCACCTTTGGCCAGCTCCAGCTCCAGCTAGGGAACAAGAGGGTGTCCTGAGCTGGAGCACCTCAGCCTCAGCTCCTGCTCACAGTCCACACTGCCAGAGCTGAAGGGTTGGGACCTTTGGCACAGGGAGGTCTTAAATGCTGAACAAACCCATGGCAAGGATTGCAGCTGTTGGAGGCTGGTGAGGGCAGCACTGGCTGATGGTGGCATTGATGGAGCCTGCTCCGGAGGAGCAGAGGGCACCACAGAGCCCAGGGAAGATGTCTCTGGAGGCCCATGGGGTCTCGAGTGGTGCTGGATGCCCTAATATGGCTGAGCTTCAGGTGAGGTCATGAAATCACTACGTGATAAAAGCCTTGAACTGCTTTAGAGGAGATGGGAGTGTTCAGCTCAGAGAAAAGGAGGCTGAGGGGAGACCTTCAGGCTCTCTGCAGCTCCCCGAGAGGAGCCTGGGACCAGCTCCCTCACTCTGAAATATGTGATTAGCAACTTAGAAAGGCCTTCCAGCAGGAAATCATAGGATGGTTTAGATTGGAAGGGACCTCAAAGCTCAGCCAGTTCCAACCCCCCACCATAGGCAAGGACATCTCCCACTAGAACATGTCACTCAAGGCCTCATCCAACCTGGTCTTGAACAACTCCAGGGAGGGAGCAGTCACAACCTCTCTGGGCAACCTGTGCCAGTGTCTCACCACCCTCATTGCAAACAACTTCCTCCTAACATCAACTTTCAATCTCCCCTCTGCCACTCCAAACCCATTCCTCCTCCTCCTCTCATTACAAGACCTTGTCAATAGTCCCTCCACAGCCCTATTGTAGCCCACTTCAGATCCTGGAAGGACACTCCAAGGTCTCCTGGAAGCCTTCTCTTCTCCAGGCTGCAGAGCCCCAACTCTCTCAGCCTGTCCTCACAACAGAGTTTGGCTGGCAGTGCAGATAATCACTGCCTAGAGATTATAGAACTCAGAAGGTTGCATCTGATCAGAAGGAGAAAGTTGTTTGTTGTGAGGGTGCTGGAGGCCTGGAGCAGGCTGCCCAGAGAGGCTGTGGCATCTCCTTGTGTGCAGAGCTTCCAACCCTCCCCCTGGGCATGGTGCTGCTGGGCAAGCTGCTGTGGGTGCCCTGCATTAGCAGGGGTTGGACTGGCTGATGCCAATGCCAGCTGCAGAGAGCCTCTGCTCAGCCAAGCTCTGCTGTGAGAGCAGCTATCACTCACTGCTGCTTCTGCGGCACTTGATGGGCTGATACCAGCAGTGACTCCAGCCTGGAGAAGAGCAGCCCCAGAGGGCATCTGAGCAATGCTCAGCAAGAGCTAAAGGACCTGTGGGGTGCAAGAGGCTGGAGCCAGACTCTGCTCAGTGGTGCCCAGGGACAGCACAAGGGGCAATGGGCACAGACTGCAACCCAGGAGATGCCACCTGAGCAGGAGGAGAAAGAATTTTGGTGTGAGGCTGGTGGAGGCCTGGAGCAGGCTGTCCAGAGAAGTTGTGGAGTGTCCTTGTGTGGAGAGCTTCCAGCTTGACCTGGGCATTGTTCTGCTGGGCAAGCTGTTGTGGGTGCCCTGCTTTAGCAGGGGTCGGACAGGCTGATCTCCAGAGGCGTCTTCCAAACCCCACCAGGTGATTTGGTGGCAGCTGAAGATTCGTCTGCGTTTCAAGCAGCTAACAGTGCAGTCTGACCCGAGACAAAGCCAACTTTGTCACGGTTGGGATTCTTTTGTCTGATGAGGCCATTTCTGGAGCTTTCACAGCCACGACACCCAGGCTGTAATTGCTGCCTCCCGCTGGGAGCAGCCTTTTCTCTGGTGCTGGTGTCAGGCTGAACAATCCCCAGCGATTATGCAGGCAGCCTGACCTCATTCCAAAATTATCTCTTCTGCAACTGGGGAGAGGTGAAGAAGACACAAAAGGCATGAAACTGATCTTAATTGCTGATAGTCCCCAGCCTAAATAAAGCTCCCAGACACTTATCCCGTCCTGAAGGCAGCAATTTCACTCCCCCAGTTATCCCAGGCTTACATCAGCCAGTCCCAGCCATTGTTCAAGGCTCTTCTCGATTTTCCCTTCACCCATCTGCCTCCGGTTTGAATCCCTGACACAAGGTTTGGGAGGGTTTTGGTGCTTCCGTGGAAAAGTTGCATCTTAAAGCACAGTTTAGAGCTCACAGGAAAAAGGGAAAGGAGAGAGGGAAAAGGAAAGAAGGAAAGAAGGAAAGAGGGAAAGAAGGAGAAAAACAAGGAAAAAGTAAAACAAGGAAAAAGTTAAAAAGGGAAAAAAAGAGGAACAAAAGAAAGAAAAAAAGGAAAATGGGGAAAAAGGAGGGGGGAAGGGGGGAGAAGGAGGAAAAGGGGGGAAACCCAGCCAGGTTTTAACCCTAATACATTTGATGGCCACAGGGGCCCAGGGGGTGGCTCCAGCAGCTTCAATGCTGCTGAGATGCCCAAAGACTTTCTGCTGCAGCCTGATCTCATCCAGTGTGGGAAAACTCCAGGAGCAAGCTGCAGGCTGGGAACCCCCCAGGTCCTCCAGCCCCACTCAAAGGTCTGCTGATCACTTGCATCCCTGCTTGCTTCTGCAGTCTCCCAAAAACCTGGCACCTCTGGCAAGAGCTTCTACCTGTGGTGGCCATGGCAAGGCCACTGCGAGCTGTGGAGAGCCAAAAGTCCCTCTCCATGTCACCGGATGGGGACCTGGCCCTTGTGGAGAACACAAAGGTCTTGGCAGCTTCCAGTGGCACAGTGAGGACCCAGCAGGAGGCAGGGACTGCTCTAAACCCAGTTGTGCTGCTCCACCAAGTGACCCGGGACAAGCCCAGCTCCTACTGCTTGGGCTTCCAGACTTTCCCCTACCCCTGGGGCACAACCACCTCAGAAGGCTCCAGGCTTGGGGCAGAGTGGATGGAAACTGCCTGTTGGGAAAGGACCTGGGGGTGTTGGTGAGCAGCAGCTGGAGATGAGCCAGGGGGTGTCCAGGTGGCCAAGAAGGGAAGCAGCAGCCTGGCCTGGAGCAGCACTGGTGTGGGCAGCAGGAGCAGGGCAGGGATTGTCCTTCTGGACTGGGCACTGCTGAGGCTGCTCCTTGAATACTGAGTTCAGTTTTGGGTCCCTCACTCCAAGGACAATGAGGAGCTGAAGCAGGTCCAGAGAAGGGCAAGAAAAGTGGGGAAGGCTCTGGAGAGCAGGGCTTGGGAGGAGCAGCAGAGGGAGCTGAGGATGGAGAAGAGAAGACTGAGGGCAGAGCTCATTGCTCTCTGCAGCTCCCTGAGAGGAGGCTGCAGCCAGGTGGGAGTTGGGCTTTGCTCCCAAGGAACAAGGGACAGGACAAGAGGAAACGGCCTCAAGCTGCCCCACGGGAGGTTTAGGTTGGACATAGAAACAATTTCCTTTCCAGAAGGGTTGTCAAGGCCTGGCCCAGGCTGCCCGGGGCAGTGGTGGTGTCCCAATTCCTGGAAGGGTTTCAAAGCCCTGGAGATGAGGTACTGAGGGCCATGGGTTAGTGGTGCCCTGGCAGTGCTGGGGTAAGGCTTGGACTGGATGAGCTTAAAGGCCTCTTCCAACCAAACCCATTCAGTGGCTCCAGGACCCTAAGCCTCTAGCAGAAGAATCTGTCCTGCAGAGCTAAGCCAAGCTCCCTGGAGATCAGAGGTGCAGTGAGCTGAGCTCTGCTCCTCACAGTCAGGCTTTCATAGAGTCATAGAATGGTTTAGGTTGGAAGGACAACAAAGCTCATCCAGTTCCAACCCCCCTGTGCCATAGGCAGGGACACCTCCCACTAGAACAGGTTGCTCAAGGCCTCATCCAGCCTGGCCTTGAACACCTCCAGGGAGGGAGCAGCCACAACCTCCCTGGGCAACCACCTTCACTGCAAAGAACTTCCTCCTAACATCCAGTTTCAATCTCCACTCTGCCACTTCAAACCCATTCCTCCTCCTCTTGGCATTACAAGACCTTGTCAATAGTCCCTCCCCAGCCCTCCTGTAGGCCCCTTTCAGATACTAGAAATTCTGGGATGGCTTTGGTTGAAAAAGATCTTGGAGATCATCAAGTCCAAACAACCACTGCCTTATCCCCATCATAGGCATCCCAGGGCACTGCAGTGCTGCAGGCCCCTCCCAAACCTGGCAACTCTGAATCAGAGCTGAACATCTGCCAAGGTCCCCAGCACTCAGCACCAGCATCCAGTGCCAGGCTATGCAGGGAGATTCCCCAGCAGGAAGAATCCCTCTCCCCAGAGAGATTCTCTTGTGCACAGATCCCTCCTGGGCATGGCTGCACTTGAGCAGGCAGTCCCTGGGATCTAAGAAATGTTTGTCAATCTCTGAGGGCTGTGGGTCAGGAGGGGCAGACAGGCTCTGCTCACTTGCTCCCTGGCATAGGACAAGGAGCAATGGATGGAAGCTGCAGCACAGGAGGTTGCAGCTCAACACAAGGGGCAACTTCTAGACTGGAAGGCTCCCACAGCACTGGCATAGGCTGCCCAGAGAGGTTCTGGAGTCTCCTTGTCTGGAGCCTTTCCAGGCCTGTCTGGATGTGTTGCTGTGTGCCCTGAGCTAGATTGGATGGTCCTGCTGTGGCAGGGGGGTTGGACTCGAGGAGATCTTTGGGTCCCTTCCAACCCCTGACATCCTGTGAGCCTGTGACCGGTGCCAGCTGAGTACAGCTAGCAACAACCCAAGAAGCCACCAGCGATGCCACCTGTCCACCCAGCATTACCTTCTCCCTCCAGGCATCTTCAGTCCTCATCTTCTGCCTCAAGGTGTCCTGCAGCTGCTCGGTTCTGTTCTGATGAGAAAGCAGCATTAACTCCCTGGAAACCACAAAAACTCTTATGTCAGTCCATGCTCTACCCAGTCCACTGCCATGCCAGCTCCCTCCACTCAGCCCCTTTAGGGGCCTAATTCTTCTCTGTGGGGCTAATGGTCACTACTGGACCTCACCGTGCTTCCTGACTCTTTCTTTCCTCTCTGCTTGGAGCTCCAGAAGCCTGCCTGGAGCCCTGAGGCACAAAAGTCCTTGAGCACTCAGCATCTGCAGGAAGCAATCAGAGGCTTTCTGGGTCTTCTGCTTTAAAGATAACCTCAGAGCTGCTCCTCCTGCCACACAGTCAGCTTGTAGCCTTGGGAATTTTAGTGTTTCACCAGCACAGTGCTGAAGAACTGTTAGAAAATTCAACACAGCCAAGGAGCTCAGAGCACTGCTAGCAGGAAGTGAAAACCATTACTAGGATTGGAATTAAAATCACCAAGTAGATGTTAGAGATTGACTTGCTGAGGAGAAGGACCTAAGAGTGCTGGGGGACAAGCTCACCATGAGCCAGTAAGTTGTCCTTGGGGCCAGGAAGGCCAATGGGGTCCTGGGGGGCATGAAAGAGAATGGGCAGCAGGGCAAGAGAGGTTCTCCTCCCACTCTGCTCTGCCCCAGTGAAGCCACATCTGGAGTGCTGGGTCCAGCTCTGGGCTCCCCAGTTCAAGAGACTGCCAGAGAGGTCCAGGGCAGGCTGCAAAGCTGCTGAGGTGCCTAGAGAGGCTCTGTGAGGAGCAAAGGCTGAGAGCCCTGGGGCTGAGAGCCTGCAGAAGAGCAGCCCCAGAGGGCATCTGATCAAAGCTCAGCTCAAAGGAGCTGTGGGGATCACTCAATGCCTTATCCAACCTGGCCTTGAACACCTCCAGGGAGGTTGTGGAGCACAGAAGCACAGAATGTGATCAAGATCACATTCTGTGCTTCTGTGCTCCACAACCTCCCTGGGCAACCTGTGCAAGTGTCTCCTCACCCTTACTGTCAAGAATTTCTTCCTTGAAAAATCCCAGAGGGCATCTGAGCAATGCTCAGCAAGAGTTAAAGGACCTGTGGGGGCAAGAGGTTGGGGCCAGACTCTGCTCAGTGGTGCCCATGGACAGGCCAACAGGCAATGGGCACAGACTGGAGCCCAGGAGGTTATATCTGAGTAGGAGGAGGAAGTTGTTTGTTGTGAGGGTGGTGGAGGCCTGGAGCAGGCTGCCCAGAATGGTTGTGGAGAGCTTCCAACCCTCCTTGGGCACTGTGCTGCTGGGCAAGCTGCTGTGGGTGCCCTGCTGTAGCAGGGGGTTGGGCTGGGTGAGCTCCAAAGGTCCCTTCCAACCCCCACACTGCTGGGATTGTGTGTAGCCATCTCTGGTGCTTTGCAGCTTCTGTCTGCCCTCCAGGTGCCCATGTGAGGCCCTGGCAGCACAGAAATGCTGTCATGGCTTTCACTATTTTCAGCTGAGTGTCCAGAAGACAACCCAGGCTGGAGTTGCCACCCAGGCTGCCTGTGCTCTCATTACCTTTCCTGTTTCAACACCACCACCTCCTCCTCTGCCTGCTGAAGAAGAGCTTTAAGTGCTTCCAGCTCACTTTCAGACCGACCACTTCTTCTCCTCAGATCTTCCTCTTTCCTTTCTTTCTCGGCCACCTCATCCTGGAAGCGTTTGCACAGCTGCTGGCAAGTCAGGAGAGATTCCTCCTTTTCCTTCAGCTCTTTGGTAAGCCTGCAGAGGAAGCAAAAAAAAAAAAAAATGCAGCACAGCAACTTAAAATCTAGTGTCCTGGATCCCAAACCTTATATAAATACACCTAAAACTGCAATAAATCAGGAGATTCTTTTGCTCTTGCTGCTCAGAAAGGTGGAAATTATAAACTAGAACTTCAGCCTTTACCTTGACTCTGAGATTCCACTTTCACATTTCACCTTTTTCAATTCACTTTGGCAGGCATCAAGTTCTGCTGATTTCACCCTAAGAAACCAGAAGCAAAAAACGCGAGTATTTCCCTC
>VWZI01014417.1:90351-117692 GCA_013396835.1 Psilopogon haemacephalus
AAAGCCTTGCCTCCAGAACCTCCTGATAGCCATGGGAGGGGAAGAAACATAGAATCATTAAATCATAGAATGATTTAGGTTGGAGAGGACCTCAAAGCTCAGCCAGTTCCAAACTGGGACACCTCCCACTAGAACAGGTCGCTCAAGGCCTCATCCAACTTGGTTCTTTACACCTCCCGGAGCAACCTGTGCCAGTGTCTCACCACCCTCATTGCAAACAACTTCCTCCTAATATCCACTTTCAATCTCCCCTCTGCCACTTCAAAACCATTCCTCCTCCTCCTCTCATTACAAGATCTTGTCAATAGTTTCTCCCCAGCCTTCCTGTAGGCCCCTTCAGACCCTGGAAGGCCACTCCAAGGTCTCTTGGAAGCCTTCTCTTCTCCAGGCTGGAGAGTCACAACTCTCTCAGCCTGTCCTCACAGTACAGTGAGGCCCTTCCAACCCCTAATGTCCTGTGATCCTGTGCAGCCCTCTGAGCATCTTGGTGGCCTCCTCTGGACTCCCTCCAACACTTCCATGTCCTGCTTGTGTTGGGGACTCAAGAACTACACACAAGTGGGGTGTGAGGAGAGCTGAGCAAAGGGGCAGAATCCCCTCCCTTGCCCTGCTGGCCACACTGCTCTTGCTGCAGCCCAGCACACAGTTGCTGTCTGGGCTGCACTCACACTGCAGGCTCAGGTTAAACTTTGCGTCACCCCAGATCCCCAGGTCCTCTTCCTCAGGGCTGCTCTCCAGTTCATGTTGAGCTTTTCATCACCCCAGCCCCCCAGGTCCTGTTTCTCAGGGCTGATCTCAGCCATTCCCCCCCCCAGACTGGAGTTGTGCTTGGGATTGCACCCACCCAGGTGCAGAACCTTACACTTGGCCTTGTTGAATTTCATAAGGTTGGCCTAGGCACACCTCTGCAGCCTGTCCAGGTCCCTGTGGATGGCTCCCTGCCCTTTAGCAAGTCAACTGTGCCACACAGCTTGGTGCCACCTGCACATCTGCTGAGGCTGCACGCAATTGCTCTGCCCATATGGCTGACAAAGATGTTAAAGAGCACTAGTTTAGGGCAAGGTCCTGCAGCTGGGTCAGGGCAACCTCAAGCACAGATCCAGGCTGGGTAGAGAATGGACTGAGAGCAGCCCTGAGAAAAAGGCCCTGGGGGTGTCAATTGGTGACAAAGTGCCCAGGAGCCAGCACTGGTCATAGCCCAAAGCCAGCTCTGTGCTGGCTGCAGCCAGAGCAGGGAGAGCAGCAAGGAAGGGAGGGGATTCTGTCCCTCTGCTCTGCTCTGCTCAGCCCTCATCTGCAGCACTGCCTCCAGCTCTGGGAAACCCCACACAAGAAGGACCTGGAGCTGCTGGAGAGGATCCAGAGGAGTTCACCAAGATGCTCAGAGGTTGCAGAAGCTCTGCTGTGGGGATAGGCTGGGAGAGTTGTGGCTGTGCAGCCTGGAGAAGAGAAGGCTCCAGGGAGACCTCAGAGCAGCCTTCCAGTAGCTGAAGGGGCTGCAGGCGAGCTGGGGAGGGACTCTTGACAAGGGCTAGGAGCACCAGGATGAGGGATAATGGCTTTGAGCTGGGAGAGGGGAGACAGAGTGGAGAGGAGGAAGAAACTCTTGAGTGAGGGTGGGAAGAGACTGGCACAGGTTGCCCAGAGAGGCAACCTGTAATTGTTCAAAGCCAGGAGGGATGAGGCCCTGAACACCCTGGCAAGGAGGCTGGAACTGGATGATCTTGAAGGTCCTTTCCAAGCCAACCCATTCTGTGACTCTCTCTTGCCTTTTCTGCTCCCGTCAAAGAGCAGAACTGCAGCCAGCATACTCTAAAGCCCCTTCACTTCTAATTAATACTTTTTACCTAACTGGTAGCTGTACTTCCAGCATCAGCTCAGCCTAAGCCAGGCTCATGGCAAGGTTAATGCTGCTAAACAGGTGAGGTTTTGCAACACTGCTGTCAGTTTCAAGCGAGAATATGAATAAAAATCAAGAACATGAATAAAAACCAAGAGCTGAAGTTGAGTAAGGAAGAGCTGGCAGCTGCAGAGGGCTTTTGTCATTATGTCACCACTCTCCCCATGGTTAAGCCTCCTATGGCCATTTAAACAGCTCTAGAATGTTCTTTCCTGAAGCTGTGCCCACATCAGAGTGAGAATTTGAGTGCTACTCTTGGAAAGCCTCAGCTTGTTTTGTAGCTGTGCTCAGGAAGGCCTTTCTGTCACACTCCACACTCACTGCAGCACTAAAACCCTCTGTTGCTAAGCATACCAAATATTTGCTGATTTGTTCTGCTGGGATCCTCTGCACACAGGAATTGCAACTGGAAAGCGAGGGTCAGAGAAGGTTAAAACCATGGGGAAAGTTCAAGGGAAGCACACACAAAACCTGATGCTAGCTGGGCTTCAGGCTGGCAGCACCAGCTCAGTGCTCCCCAGCTTTCTTTTGGCAGCAGGCATTTTGATTTCCTGAAGTGAATTCAGAAGTAAATCCTAAAGTGAGTCCTAATGAGAGTCCCGAAGTGCATCCTAAAGTGATTCCTGAAGTGCATCCTGACATGATTCCAGAAGCAATTCCAGAAGCGAATCCTAAAGTGAATACTGAAGTGCATGCTGAAGTGAATTCTGAAGTGTTATTCTGAAGTACACCCTAAAGTGATCCTGATGTGATCCCTGAAGTGAATGCTGAAGTGCACCCTAAAGTGTTATTCTGAAATGGTTCCTGCAGCTCCCAGCAGGGGGTTGGAAGTAGCTGCACCCCAAGGCCCGTTGCAGCCCTTTGGTGAGCTGTGCACCGCTCCTTGCCACGACACCTTTAGTCCAGAAGCTGTGTGAACCGGGGTGCAAAGCAAAGTGTAGTGCTGGGCACCCTGACGCCCACCTCCCACAGCCACACCTGCCCAGGCAGCGAGCCAGAAATGCCCCAAAGGGAGAGCAAAAAGCTGAGCTCTTGGGCCCAGCTTTCTCCAATCCCCCTGAATTCAAGTGAAATGCTACAGCTCTGTTTGCAGAGACAAAGCAACTCAGCAAGGACAACTCTTACAGGAAGAGTTTCTTGTAGTGCTCCAGCTCAGCTGTGACCTTCTGCAGCTTCAGCCCCGTTGTCTCCACTTGATTTGTTAAATCTGAAAGCAAACAAACAAAAACACCTCACAGGTTTCATGGCTGATTGGACAATAAAATAAACTCTCTTCCCTGCAATAAAATAATTCTCTTCTCCACAATAATATATTTATCTTATCCACAACAAAATAATTCCCTTCCCCACAATCAAGTAATTCACTCCTCTGCAATTGAATAGCTCACTCCTCCATAAGCGAATAATTCTCTTCTCCACATCTTCTGGTACATTTGCACCTCAGATGTGCAGGTCCTCACTCCCCACCTCAACCAGCAGCTCACAGCACTGCCTCTGACCAAAAGAGAATGGCATTGGGTTGGAAGAGACGTTCAAGATCACCAATTTCCCACCCCATGGTAGTGACCAGGGAAAATAGCTGTTTGTCATCTCTGGAATCTCAGTTGATTCCAGCTGTGTGCCTGCCCAAGCAGAGGCTGGATTTAGAGCAAGAAGTTGGGTTTTGGTTGGTTGGTTCTCATTCTCCTAGCAGGAACCATCCAACTGATCCAGATGTACACAGCAAATGGTGTACAGCAGTGGCTGGACAGAGAGCTGAGAGAAGCATGGAAGGAGGCAAAGCTGAAAATAACCTGCATTAGATTAGCAAGTTACTGAAATCCACCCATGAGAGCAATCACTGAGATCAAGACTGGCATCCTTGATACCAGCCACTGAGGACAGTCATTGAGATCAACCATTGGCATCAAGCACTGAGGATCAGCCTTGAGATCAACCATTAGCATCAACCACTGAGATCAAATATTGAGATCAGTCATTGAAACCAGCCTTGCAATCAGCCTTGAGATCAGCCCTGACATCAGTCATTGAGATCAGCCTTGAGATCAGCAGGGCACCCACAACAGCTTGCCCAGCAGAACAATGCCCAGGTCAGGTTGGAAGCTCTCCACACAAGGACACTCCACAACTTCTCTGGACAGCCTGCTCCAGGCCTCCACCAGCCTCACACCAAAATTCTTTCTCCTCCTGCTCAGGTGGCATCTCCTGGGTTGCAGTCTGTGCCCATTGCCCCTTGTGCTGTCCCTGGGCACCACTGAGCAGAGTCTGGCTCCAGCCTCTTGCACCCCACAGGTCCTTTAGCTCTTGCTGAGCATTGCTCAGATGCCCTCTGGGGCTGCTCTTCTCCAGGCTGGAGTCACTGCCAGCCTCAGCCCATCAAGTGCACCAGATGCAGCAGTGAGTGATTGCTGCTCTCACAGCAGGGCTTGGCTGAGCAGAGGCTCTCTGCAGCTGGCACTGACATCAGCCAGCCCGACCCTTGCTAATGCAGAGCACCCACAGCAGCTTGCCCAGCAGTGCAATGCCCAGGTCAGGTTGGAAGCTCTGCACACAAGGAGACTCCACAACCTCCCTGGGCAGGCTTAGGCTGAGCTGATGCTAGGAGTGCAGCATTCAGGTAGTTAAAACTATCAGTTAGAATTGAAGGATCTTTGGAGTTTGCTGCTGCAGTTCTGCTCTTTGACAGGAGCAGAAAAGGCAAGAGAGAAGGGATCCATAAATCTATGGAGTCACAGACTGGTTGGTCTGGAAGGGACCTTCAAGATCATTCATGGGCTCTCACCTCAGGGTTGCTCAAGGCCTCATCCAGCCTAGTCCTGAACACCTCCAGGGAGGTTATGGAGGACAGAAGCACAGGATGTGATCAAAGAACTGTCCTCCACAACCTCCCTGGACAACCTATGCCAGTGTCTCCTCACCCTCACTGCCTGTGCTCCACAACCTTCCTGGGCAACCTGTGCCAGTGTCTCTCAAGAATTTCCTCCTCATCTCCACTCTCAGTCTCTCCTCCTCTAGCTTCCATCCATCCCCCCTCCTCCTATCATTACAAGCCTTAGTCCAAAGCCCCTCCTCAGCTTTCCTTCATGGCCAAGTACAAGGAGAGCAGCTCAGACCAACCACCTGCAGTCCCCTTGGCTTAGTTTCCTGAGCAATACTGAGTATTGCTCAGTAACTTCTTGTCCTGTTCACTTCTCCAGAGCTAAACAATTCAGCTCTAATTTCCTGCCACTTATCCTGCTGTTGCCTCCAAAGGCTGCCAGAAGAAGGAGAAGCTTTGACTGCAGGCAGCAGGCAGATGTCAGGACCACGTGGGAACAACCCAGCAGGGCCAACACCGAAGTCCTCCCACAGTGGAACTGCGCTGTTCCAACATATGAAGAGCAAATGGTTGTGGAGCAAGCCCACAAGGAGGAGATTCCTCTGCTTTTCCTCATGGTGGGGACAGCTGCCACAGAGAAGCTTGCCACAAACAGCTCTTTTGGCCTCTTCAGCAGAAGATCTTGGGCAATTATTCAGCACTTCTCTTTGTTCCTCTTCCTAGATGTGGGAGGAAGGACACAAGGCCTGGAGTGAAGGCAAAGGGAGAAGGATAATGCTGCTTCTGGTGCTAGGGCTTTGGGTGGTCTCCTTCAGTACTCAATTAGTTGAGAGAAGTCCTCATGACAGAGCCACGGGCAGGAGTTTTTTTCCCAGAAGGAGGAGATGATGGATTCAATATAGGGTTGGTTCCTGCAAGTCCTCCCCAGAGAGAGTTCCCAGCACAAGCCAAAAGGAGCAGAATCATAGCATCATAGAATGGTTCAGGTTGGAGGGGATCTCAAAGCTCAGCCAGTTCCAACCCCCCTGTGCCATAGGCAGGGCATCTCCCACTACAGCAGGTCACTCAAAGCCACATCCAATCTCACCTTGAACACCTCCAGGTGTGCATTCTGTGTTTCTGTGCTCCACAACCTCCCTGGGCAACCTGTGCCAGTGTCTCACCACCCTCACTGCAAACAACTTCCTCCTAACATCCACTTTCAATCTCCCCTCTGCCATTTTAAACCCATTCCTCCTCATCCTCTCATTACAAGACCTTGTCAATAGTTCCTCCCCAGCCCTCCTGTAGGCCCCTTTCAGATCCTGGAAGGCCACTCCAAGGTCTCCTGAAAGCCTTTTCTTCTCTAAGCTGCAGAGCCCCAACTCTCTCAGCCTGTCCTCACAACAGAGCTGCTGCAGCCCTCTCAGCATCTTAGTGGCCTCCTCTGGACTCCCTCCAACAGTTCCATGTCCTGCTTGTGTTGGGGGCTCCAGAACTGCACACACTGCTGCAGGTGGGGTGTGAGGAGAGCAGAGCAAAGGGGCAGAATCCCCTCCTTTGCCCTGCTGCCCACACTGCTCCTGCTGCAGCCCAGCACAGTCTGGGCTGTACTGGGCTGCACTCACACTGCAGGCTCAGGTTGAGCTTTGCAACACCCCAGACCCTCAGGTGCTGTTCCTCAGGGCTGCTCTCAGCCATTCCCCACCCAGCCTGGAGTTGTTCTTGGGATTGTACCCACCCAGGTGCTGGACCTTACACTTGGCCTTGTTGAATGTCATTAAGTTGGCCTGGGCACACCTCTGCAGCCTGTCCTGGTCCCTCTGGATGGATCCCTGCCCTCTAGCAAGTTGACTGAAAGCCTGAGGGATCAGACCCAGGGAGGGGCCATGGGACAGATTTGGAAAGGCAGCATCAAAATGAGGACACTGCCAAGGAGAAAGGCAACAGGGCTGGAAATCTGTGCTGGAAAGCTGCTGAAGCAAGAAAAACCAGGCAGGGGCTGGCAGGAAAATGTCCTTCAGGAATGAAAACGAAGCTTAGAGCCAAGGAACCCAACACAAAAAAAGGTTCCTTGCTGGGGCTCCACCAGTCAGCTCACAGCTTTCATGGTGCCACCTTTTAAAGCAGCTTCAGCCCAGATCCACCTCAATGGCAAACATGTTCCCAGCACAGCACAGACAGGGCCAGAGGAGGCCACAGCAGTGCTGTCAGGGCTGGGAGGGCGCTATTAGAAGGTCAGCCTGGGAGAGTTGTGTTAGTGCAGAGAAGAGAAGGCTCCAGGTTAGAGCAGCCTGCCAGGATTTGAAATGGGGAAAAAAGGGCTGGAGAGGGACTTTAGACCATGACATGGAGTGACAGGATGAGGGCTGATGGCTTCAGATTGGAAGAAGCTGCATTGAGATTGGACTTGAGGAGAAAAATTTTCCCCAGGAGTGTGCTGAGGCACTGGCACAGGCTGCCCAGAGAAGCTGTGGAGGCTCCAAGGCTGTAAGTGCTGAAGGCCAGCTTGGGTGGGAACTTTAAGCAACCTGGGCTTAGTGGGAGGTGTCCCTGTAGGCAGGAGATTGAAAATGGATGAACTTAAATGTTCTTTCCAACCCAAACCATTCTGTGATTCAATGATTTCCAGAGGTCAGGGACCTGTTGGAGCAGGGCTAGAGGAGGCCACAACAATGCTGGCAGGGCTGTAAGGGGTCTACTCAAAGGCCAGGCTGGGAAAGTTGGGTTTGTGCAGCCTGGAGAAGAGAAGGTTCCAGGGAGACCTTCTGGCGGCCTTGCAGGACTTAAAGAGGCTGATCAGAGACAGGAGAGACCTTCTAGGCAAACAAGTTCCTCCTCCTCTTCCACATGGACTCTCCAGGGAGACCTTCTGGTGGCTTTTCTTCTTTCTCCCCTTGTCCTATCACTACAGGCCCTGCTCAAAACCCTGTACCCAGCTTTTCTTTTTGGCCACTTTAAGTCCTGAAAGGCCACCAGAAAGTCTCTCTGGAGCCTTCTCTCCCCCAAGCTGAACATCTGCACCAGAGCATCTTTCTCAGGTCTCCTCGGAGGAGAACAAGGCAATTCTGCATGGGGTTTGAGGTGGCCAAAGCCAGCAAAGGCTTCTCCCCTCACTCCTGTCCACATAAGGTCACAATAAGCACACCTGGGAGCCTTCTCCTCTCCAGACTGAATAGCCCCAACTCCCTCAGGCTCTCCTCGCAGCAGAGCAGCTCCAGCCCTCTGCTCATCCTCATGGCCCTTCTTTGGACACCTTCCAGCACCTCCACATCCCTCTTGTCACAGGGGCTCCAGAACTGGAGGCAGCACTCCAGGTGGAGTCTCAGCAGTGGGGAGCAGAGGGGCAGGATCACTTCCCTGGCCCTGCTGCCCACACTGCTCTGGTTTCAGCCCAGGCTCTGCTTCCCACTGAGACTGCTGGCATCCCCCACTGCAGCTTCCCAGCTACTCCAGACAGCTGCCTGCATTTTTCAATCATCCCACATTAGTCTTCTTCTGGCAGCAGACCACTGCTGAGTTTATATTTAGCAACTTAAGCAACCCATGGAGCAGCAGCAGCAGCAGCAGCAGCAGCAAAGAGGTTTCAAAGCCAGAGTTCAAGTTTAAACCTCATACAGAGAAAAACCTGGGCCTGGGAATGTCCTGAATTAAACCCAAGATGGTCTGGGGAACAAAAACTATCCTGGGATCAAGTGGAGAGGGAAAGAAAAAAAAAAGAAATGTGGCTGGTAATAAAAGTGAAAGCTCCTCACAGGTATCAGCTCCTCTAACGCAGGTCTTAATGCAGCTCAGCTGCTGCTCCTCAGCCTTCTGTTCCTCAGAGGGAAACCTCCAGGGTGCCCCCCAGGAACATTTCACTGCTGCTTTGGCCACAGAGGTGGGAGCTGCCCCATCCCTGGAAGCACTCCAGGTCAGGCTGCTTGGGGCTTTGAGTAGTCTGCTCGAGTTGAAGATCATCATAGAATGGTTTAGGTTGGAAGGGACCTCAAAGCTCAGCCAGTTCCAACTTCTCTGTGCCATAGGCAGGGACATCTCCCACTAGAGCAGGTCACTCAAGGCCTCATCCAACCTTGCCTTGAACACCTCCAGGGAGGCTGTGGATGTGATCTTTGATCACATGCTGTGCTTCTGTGCTCCACAACCTCCCTGGGCAACCTGTGCCAGTGTCTCACTACCCTCACTGCAAACAACTTCCTCCTAACATCCAGTTTCAATCTCCTCTCTGCCACTTCAAACCCATTCCTCCTCCTCCTCTCATTACAAGACCTTGTCAATAGTCCCTCCTCAGCCCTCCTGTAGGCCCATTCAGATCTTGGAAGGCCACTCCAAGGTCTCCTGGAAGCCTTCTCTTCTCCAGGCTGCACAGCCCCAACTCTTTCAGCCTGTCCTCACAGCAGAGCTCCTGCAGCCCTCTCAGCATCTTGGTGGTCTCCTCTGGACTCTCTCCAACACTTCCATGTCCTGCTTATGCTGGGGGCTCCAGAACTGCACACAGTGCTCCAGGTGGGATGTCCCTGCTGGCTGCAGGGGTTGGACTGGAAGGACCTTTCCACAGATTCAAGTGATTCCATCAGATTGGAAGGGATCCTCCAAGGACATCCTGCCCAACCCTCCTGCAGTCACAGGGACACTTCCAGCCAGAGCAGGCTGCCCAGGGACACATCCAGCCTCACCTTGAATGTCTCCAGGGATGGGGCCTCAAGCACAGCCCTGGGCAGCCTGTGCCAGTGTCTCACCACCCTCACTGTGCAGAGCTTTTTCCTGATGCCCAATCTAACTCTGCCCTGCTCCAGCTCCAAACCATAGCCCTCATCCTGTCGCCACAGGCCCTGCTGAACAGTCCCTGCAGGTCCCCTTCAGACACTGAAATGTTGCTCTGAGGTCTCCCTGGAGCCTTCTCTTTTCCAGGCTGAATAGCTCCAACTATCCCAGCCTGTCCCTTACAGCTGAGGACCTCCAGCCTTTGAGCATCTTGGTGGCCTCCTCTGGTTCTGCCCCATCAGGTCCATGTCCTTGTGTTGGCAGCTCCACAGCTGGCCCCAACCCTGCAGGAGAGGTCTCCCCAGAGCAGAGACCTCCTTTTGCTGCAGCCCAGGCTGCCACCACAGCCTCACAGGATGTCAGGGGTTGGAAGGGGCCCAAAGAGCTCCTCGAGTCCAACCCCCCTGCCACAGCAGGACCATCCAATCTAGCTCAGATCACACAGGAACACATCCAGACAGGCCTGGAAAGGCTCCCGAGAAAGAGACTCCACAACCTCTCTGGGCAACCTGTACCGGTTCTCTGGGACCCTTGTTGTACACTGTAATGTCATTGGCCTTCCAACCCATTCTGTGACCCTCTCATTCTTCCCTGTGTCTGTAACACTGAGCTGCTGCTCCTCCCAAAGAACAAGGGACAGGACAAGAGGAAATGGACTCAAGTTGTGCCAGGGGAGCTTTAGGTTGGCCATGAGGAACAATTTCCTCCCCAAAAGGGTTGTGTAGGCCTGCCTCAGGCTGCTGCTGTGCAATCTGGCTGGTATGGAATCTGGTTGCCACGGTTTGGAGATGCCAGTACAGCAGGGGAGAGGACAATTTGGCAGTTGCCCTGCTAGGGACAGCTTTGATGTGCTGCAGGGAAGTGCCAGACGCCATGGAAAGTACTCCCTGTGCACTGCCCTGCCTGGACTCACTGCCAACAGAACAGAAACTAAAACTGGATTCCCTGGGAGGACAGGAGCTGGTACTCAGCTGAGGACACTCCAGCCAAGAGGCCATTGTTCATCTCAGGAGGCAGCTGGAAGCAGGCCAGAGGGCGAGAAGCAAAAACCAAAAAAAGCTTCTCTGTTTTCCCTTCTCCACCTGCTGCCTTTAACCACACAGCATTTTGTGGTTATCTGCTCCTTGCACAACACAAAGTCTGCCCACAGCACTGCAGGGCAGGGGCTCAACAGAGCACAGCAAAGGGGCAGAATCCCCTCCCTGCCCCTGCTGGCTGCTCTAAAGCTTCCCTGAAGCCCTCTCCAGGCTTCACAACCCCAACTGTCCCAGCCTGGCCTCCCAGCAGAGCCCTTCTAGCCCTGCCAGCACTGCTGTGGCCTCCTCTCGCCCTGTCTGTGCTGAGCACTCCAGAGCTGCCCCCAGCACTGCAGGGGAGGTCTCAGAAGAGCACAGCAGAGGGACAGAATCCCTTCCCTGTCCCTGCTGCCCACCCTGCTGGGGATCAGCCCAGGACAGGCTGGGGCTGGGCTGGCAGCACTCAGTGCCAGCTCATCTCCAGCTCGGTACCCCCTGGCACCCCTGACTCCTTCTCCATGGGACTGCTCTCCAGCCCTTCATGCCCAGCCTGGATCGATAGCAGGTACAGACTGGATGCTAGGAGGAAGTTCTTTGCAGAGAGAGTGATTTGCATCGGAGGATTGGAGCACTGCCTGATGAAGAGAGGCTGAGGGACCTGGGGCTGATTAGTCTGGACAAGACTGAGAGGGGATCTAATCAATGTTTATCAATACCTGAGGGTTGGGGAGCAGGAAGGGGGGACAGGCTCTGCTCACTTGCTCCCTGGGATAGGCCAAGGAGCAATGGATGGAAGCTGCAGCACAGGAGGTTGCAGCTCAACACAAGGGGCAACTTCTGGACTGGAAGGCTCCCAGAGCACTGGCACAGGCTGCCCAGATAGGTTGTGGAGTCTCCTTGTCTGGAACCTTTCCAGGCCTGTCTGGATGTGTTCAAGTGTGATCTGTGCTAGATTCTGTCATCCTGCTGTGGCAGGGGGATTGGACTCAAGGAGCTCTTTGGGTCCCTTCCAACCCCTGCCATTCTGTAATACTAGGGTGTGCTGATTTCTCCCATTCCAAGAGATCCCTGCTGGAGCTCTCCTACCAGGGCCTGCTGCACAGCATCCCAAACAAAGCCTGTCCTCAGCAGCACCAGTTGGTGACTCGTTAGATGCCACCTGAAGCCTTCTCCTTTGCAGTCCCATGGTTGCTCTTTTCACTGGCATTGAAAGAGCTGTGAAATTCCCTCATCATGCCCAGCCCTGAGAGCTGCTGCTCTCCATCTGACCATGATATCCTGTGTACAATGCAGCTTGGTAATGGCTGTGCCAATTTGATGACTCAAGACCCAGGACAGGACAACCTCTCTGTGCCTGCTCAAGGTCTTCACACATCTCAGCTTGCAGAACAGGGATCCAGGAGACACTAACAGGAATCAGCAGGCTGGAATGAGTTATTGCCTCAGCAGAGCCCAGGAGAGAGTATCACTGTGGTGCCTCCACTGCTCTGCCCCTTTTCCAGAGCTCTCTCTAGATTCTGGAGGTGTACCAGCAAAAAAGCAGCAGAAATTCTCCACATGGACCTGTTGGAGCAGGGCCAGAGGAGGCCACAGCAGTGCTGGAAGGGGTCTACTCGAAGGCCAGGCTGGGAAAGTTGGGTTTGTGCAGCCTGGAGAAGAGAAGGTTCCAGGGAGACCTTCTGGCGGCCTTGCAGGACTTAAAGAGGCTGATCAGAGACAGGAGAGACCTTCTAGGCAAACAAGTTCCTCCTCCTCTTCCACATGGACTCTCCAGGGAGACCTTCTGGTGGCTTTTCTTCTTTCCTCCCAGTCTGAACCTCCCTTGTCCTGTCACAACAGGCCCTGCTCAAAAGCCTGTACTCAGCTTTGATTCTTTTCTTCTTGGCCCCTTCAAGTCCAGAAAGGCCACCAGAAGGTCTCTCTGAAGCCTTCTCTTCCCCAAGCTGAACATCTGCACCAGAGCATCTTTCCCAGGTCTCCTCAGACGAGAATAAGGCAATTCTGCACAGGGTTTGAGGCGGCCAAAGCCAGCAAAGGCTTCTCCCCTCACTCCAGCCCACATCTACCAAGTGTTAAGACCTCCCTGAGAGGTTGCTGTGCCCAGCTCAGAGGTTGGCTGAGCCTCTTCTGCACCTCACATCTGCTGCTGCCAGCCAAAAATCCTTCCTGGCCTACAAGGAAGCTGGGGAAGAGACTGTAGGAAAAGGGTTGGGAGTGCCAGGATGAGGGAGTTTGAGCTGGGAGAGGGGAGATTGATAGAGGAGATGGGGAAGAAATTGCTGAGAGTGAGGGTGGGGAGAGACTGGCACAGGTTGTCCAGGGAGGTTGTGGAACACAAACAGTGAGGGCGGAGGAGACACTGGCACAGGTTGTCCAGGGAGGTTGTGCAGCACAGAAGCACCCAATGTGATCAAAGATCACCTCCACAACCTCCCTGGAGGTGTTCAGGACCAGGCTGGATGAGGCCTTGCGCAACCTGGGGGCTGGTGGGCGGTGTCTCTCTGAAGATTTCAGCTCTTTCCTTTGCATCTTTTGGGAATTTTCCCTGGCATGGCCAAATTCTCTTACCTAAAGTCTCCTTCTGGAGTTCAAGGCACCTGCTTTGGAGCTCCTTGCCTTGCTGCAGTGAAGTCTGAAGCTGTTGAGTTTTCAGCTCGACCACATCTGCCGCCAGCGTGAGCTGCTTCACCTTCTCCTGGAGGCTTTCCTTCTCCCTCTGGGATTCTGCCAATTGTTGATTCAATTTGGGGAGCTCTGAGGAAAGAGAAAAAAAAAAAAAAAAGGCACAGCCTGCTGTGAAATTGACCCTCCGCAGTCAAAAAAGTGTCACACCTGAGCCACGGCCTCAGGGCTTGGGTTTCTGTAAGCTGAGTTTGACACAGATCAGTGGAAGCCATGGACAAGTACAAGAGAATCCCAGCATGGGGGCTGGAAGTGACCTCTGGAAATCACTGAATCACAGAATGGGTTGGGCAGGGACACCTCCCACTAGGCCCAGGGTGCTTAAAGTTCCCACCCAAGCTGGCTTTCTGCACTTAGAGCCTTGAGCCTCCACAGCTTCTCTGGGCAGCTTGTGCCAGTGCCTCAGCACCCTTCTGGGGAAGATTTTCTTCCTCAAGTCCAATCTCAATGCAGCTTCTTCCAATCTGAAGCCATCAGCCTTCATCCTGTTATTCCATGCCTTGGTCCAAAGACCCTCTCAGCTCTCCTGCAGCCCCACCCCCCCTTCAAATCCTGGCTCTCCAGGCTGCACAACCCCAACTGTCCCAGCCTGGCCTTCTAACAGAGCCTTTCCAGCACTGCTGTGGCCTTCTCTGGCCCTGCTCCAACAGGTCCCTGTCTGTGCTGAACACTCCAGAGCTGCCCCCAGCACTGCAGGGAAGGTCTCAGCAGAGCACAGCAGAGGGGCACAATCCCCTCCCTGCTGCCCACCCTGCTTGGGATCAGCCCAGGACAGGCTGGGGCTGGGCTGGCAGCACTCAGTGCCAGCTCATCTCCAGCTTGGTACCCCCTGGCACCCCTGAATCCATCTCCATGGGGTTGCTCTCTTTCATGCCCAACCTGGATTGATAGCAGGTATAGACTGGATGCTAGGAGCAAGTTCTTCACAGACTGATTGGCACTGGAGTACAGGAGCACTGCCTGATGAGGAGAGGCTGAGGGACCTGGGGCTGATTAGTCTGCAGAAGAGAAGGCTGAGAGGGGATTTAATCAATATTTATCAATATCTGAAGGCTGGGGGTCAGGAGGTGGGGGACAGGCTCTGCTCACTTGCTCCTTGGGATAGGCCAAGGAGCAATGGATGGAAGCTGCAGCACAGGAGGTTGCAGCTCAACACAAGGGGCAACTTCTGGACTGGAAGGCTCCCAGAGCACTGGCACAGGCTGCCCAGAGAGGTTGTGGAGTCTCCTTGTCTGGAGCCTTTCCAGGCCTGTCTGGATGTGTTCTTGTGTGCCCTGAGCTAGATTGGATGGTCCTGCTCCGGCATAGCCATTGGTTTTGATGATCTCCTTCCCTTCCAACCCCTGACATCCTGTGAGTCTGTGAATGGGCTGTCCAGGGAGGTGGTGGAGTCCACATCCCTGGAGGTGTTGAAGCAAAGCCTGGATGGGGCACTGAGTACCATGGTCTGGTTGATTGGATAGGGCTGGGGGGTAAGTTGGGCTGGATGAGCTTGGAGCTCTCTTCCAACCTGCCTGATTCTAAGATTCTGTGACTGCCCTGCTTCAAGGCCAGGTTGGATAAGGCTTTGAGCAGCCTGGGCTGGGGGAAGGTATCCCTCCCCATGGCCTCTTTATCCAGCTTGGCACCTTCTCCTCAGGATTGCTCTCTGTCCATTCTCCTCCCAGTCTGGATTTGTGCTTGGGATTGTCCCAGCTGATGTGCAGGACCTCACACTTGGCTTTGTTGGCCTTCAGCAGTTTGGTTTGGGCCCACCTCTCCACCCTGCCCAGGAAGTGCTCAGGACCGGGCTAGATGAGGCCTCTCAACCTTGGGCTTGTGGGAGGTGTCCCTGCCTGTGGCAGAGGGTTGCAACTGGATGATCTTGGTGGTCCCTTCCAACCCAATCCATTACAGAATCAAGTCCAACCCTCACCCCAGCACTGCCAGCTCCCTGCTTAACCATGGCCCTCAGCACCTCCACTCCTTCAGAGCATGAGGACTCCACCACTGCCCTGGGCAGCCTGGCACAGGCCTTGACAATCCTTTTGAGGCAGAAATTGTTGCTCTTAGCCAACCTAAACCTCCCCTGGGGCAACTTGAGGCCATTTCCTCTAGTCATATCTTGTTCCTTGAGAGAAGAGCCCAACTCCACCTGGCTCCAGCCTCCCCTCAGGAAGCTGCAGAGAGCAATGAGGTCTCCCTCAGTCTCCTCTTCTCCACACTGCACACCCCCAGCTCCCTCAGCTGCTCCTCCCCAGCCCTATTCTCCAGACCCTTCCTCGACTTAGTTGCCCGTCTCTGTGCCTGCTCCAGCCCTTCTTGGAGTGAGGAGCCCAAAACTGAACCCAGCATTCAGAAGGACATAGCTCACTTCTTGGCTACCCTATAGATCTGCTAAGAGTAACCTCCAGAGTCAGCAGCAGCCCAGGCTCACAAAATGGTTCAGGCTTATCCTTAGCAGGCAGGAGTCCTCCCTCTCAGCTTCATCCTCAGCAGGCCCAAAACTGAAGCCAGCATTCAGGAGGACATCAGCTCACTTCTTGGCTAACTTAAAGCTCTGCTAAGAGTAACCTCCAGAGCCAGCAGCATCCATAGAGCAGACTGCAAAGCTCAAAGGAGAGGACTGGATGGGTGAAAACTGCCATGAGCATCCACGGAAGTTGCAGCAGTCAGCAGCCGAGGGCCTCTTTGGATGCTCAGGATGTTGCACTACACTTCTATCAGCAGAACTGAGCTCTGGGCTAAGGCACTGAAGGCCCAATTGAGCTGTCCAGGCTCAGCAGCAGCCTGAGGGCTGGGCACGACCTTCAGGAACAAGCCAGCAGTTGTGACTTGCTCTCAACCTCTCCTCTCCTAAAGGCTGCCCTTGTTTGAGCAGGAAGCAGGCTGTGGGCCAAGGGAACTGTTCTCAGCCCAGGGGCTGCTCCAACCCCAAAGACCCCTCAGATAAAGGCAGCTGTGTACAGGAATTCCTTGTTCTCCTTCAGGAGACGGAAGGATTCCACCCTCCCTGGAGGTGTTGAAGGCCAAGTTGGATGAGGCCTTGAGCAGCCTGTGCTGGTGGGAGGTGTCCTTGCCCACGGCAGTGAGGTTGGAACTGGAGGAGCTTTGAGGTCACTTCCAACCTAAATCACTCTGCAAATCTCTGAATTTAGTGTGCTACACTCAACTGCCAGGAAAGTTAGAATCACAGAATCAATCACTAAATCAAAGAAACACAGAATCAGTCAGGGCTGGGACCACAAGGATCAGTCAGCCCCAACCCCCTGCCATGCCCGGGGACACCTCACACTAGATCAGACTGTCCACAGCCTCATCCAGCCTGGCCTTAAACACATCCAGGGATGAGGCTTCCACCACCTCCCTGGGCAACCCCTGCCAGGCTCTCACCACCCTCATGCTGAACAACTTCTTCCTAACATCCAGGATGAATCTCCCCTTTTCTGGCTTTCAGAGAATGACAGAACCAGGCAGGTTGGAAGAGACCTCCAAGCTCATCCAGCCCAACCTACCACCCAGCCCTATCCAATCAACCAGACCATGGCACTAAGTGCCCCATCCAGGCTTTGCTTCAACAGCTCCAGGGACAGGGACTCCACCACCTCCCCAGGCAGCCCATTCCAATGCCAATCACTCTCTCTGGGAACAACTTCCTCCTAATATCCAGCCTCAACCTGCCCTGGCACAGCTTCAGGCTGGGTCCTCTTATTCTGTGCCTGGCAGCAGAGCCCAACCCCACCTGGCTACAACCTCCCTTCAGGTAGCTGCAGAGAGCAATGAGGTCTGCCCTGAGCCTCCTCTTCTTCAGACTGCACACCCCCATCTCCCTCATCCCAAAACTGGACACAGCACTCAAGGTGTGGCCTGACCAGTGCTGAGCACAGGGGCAGGACTGCCCTGCTCCTGCTGGCCACACTCTTCCTCATCCGGGCCAGGATGCCATTGGCTCTCCTGCACATTGGCACACTGCTGGCTCATGTTCAGCTACTATCCCCCAGCACCCCCAGGTCCCTCTGTGCCTGGCTGCTCTCCAGCCACTCTGTCCCCAGCCTGTAGCACTGCCTGGGGCTGTTGTGGCAAAGTGCAGAACCTAGCACTGGGACTTGTTCTATCTCATCCCATTGGCCTCTGCCCACCAATCCAGCCTGGCCAGGTTCCTCTGCAGGGTCCTCCTACCCTCCAACAGATCCACACCTGCCCCTAACTTGGCGTCATCTGAAAACTCACTGATCAATCCACTCCTCCAGATCATCAATAAAGTTACTGAACAGGACTGTGCTCAGCACTGATCCCTGGGGCACACCAATGGTGCCAGCTGCCAACTGGAAGTGGCACCATTCACCACCACTCTCTGGGCCCAGCCCTCCAGCCAGTTCTTGACCCATTTCAGAGTGAATCTGTCCAAGCCAGGAGCTGCCAGCTTGGCCAGAAGCTTGTTGTGGCAGAGCATGTCAAAGGCTTTGCTGAAGTCCAGGCAGACTACATTCACAGCCTGCCCAGCAGGCAACAGCCAGGGAACCTTTTTCATTCCCCCCAGTCCTATCCCTACCTGACAGCCAATAAAGTCCCTCCCCAGCTTTCTTGTAGCCCCCTGCAGATACTGAAATGCCACAATAAGGTCTCCTAGGAGCCTTCTCCTCTCCAGCCTGAACAGCCCCAACTCCCTCAGTCTCTTCTCACAGCAGAGCAGCTCCAGCCTCTAATCATCCCCGTGGCCCTTTGGACTAGTTCAGCCCTTTGGCCAAGCTGACTGTAGGATGATTTACCTGTCAAAGCTTCTTTGCTAAAGGTTTTGATCTGTAGGAAGAGTTCTTCTTTCATGGCAGCCCAGGTCTCCAGGTTACTGGAGATGGCATCTTTGAGACTGTCCAGCTCACTTCTAATCAAGGTGAATAGGGAGACAGCCTTGTTCAGAGCTGAGCAGTGGTGCTCCAGAGTGCTTCTGCAAGACAGAAAGAGAACAGCAACAGGGTGGCTGTAAAGGGACAAAAATCTTCTCAGTCACCTGGGAACTAAAGCAACTCTCAGGAGAGGGGAGTTGACTCCTCCCACTAGAACAGGTCACTCAAGGCCTCATCCAACCAGGTCCTGAACACCTCCAGGGAGGCTGCAGAGCACAGAAGCACAGAATGTAATAAAAGATCACATTCTGTGCTTCTGTGCTCCACAGCCTCCCTGGGCAACCTGTGCCAGTGTCTCCCCACCCTTACTGTCTGTACTCCACAACCTCCCTGGGCAACCTGTGCCAGTCTCTCCTCACTCTCAACAATTTCTTCCTCCTCTCCACTCTCAGTCTTCCCTCTCCCAGCTCAAAGCCATTGGCCCTCATCCTGGCACTCCCAGCCCCTGGCAAAAGTCCCTCCACAACTTTCTTGCAGCCCCCCTCCAGCTACTGAAAGACTCCTATGAGGTCCCCCCAGAGCCTTTTTCTTTCCCATGTGGAGAAAGACTTGTAGTGATAGGATGAGGTTGAATGGATGGACGCTGGAGAAAGGGAGACTGAGGCTGGAGATGAGGAAGAAATTCCTTCCAGTGAGGGTGGGGAGACCCTGGCACAAGTTGCTTAGGGAAGCTGTGGAAGCATCCCCTCCCTGGAGGTGTGATCCACACAAAACCTGTGCTTCTGTGCTCCACAACCTCCCTGGGCAACCTGTGCCAGTGTCTCCTCTCCCTTACTGTCAAGAAATTCTTCCTTGAAGAATTCCAGAGGGCATCTGAGCAATGCTCAGCAAGAGCTAAAGGACCTGTGGGGGCAAGAGGCTGGGGCCAGACTGCTCAGTGGTGCCCAGGGCCAGCACAAGGGGCAACAGGCACAAACTGCAACCCAGGAGCTTGCATCTGAGCAGGAGAAGAAAGTTGTTGTGAGGGTGCTGGAGGCCTGGAGCAGGCTGCCCAGTGAGGTCGTGGAATCTCCTTGTGTGCAGAGCTTCCAACTTGACCTGGGAATTGTGCTGCTGGGCAAGATGCTGTGGATGCCCTGCTTTGGGCTGGATGATCTCCAGAGGTTCCTTCCAACCCTCAGCCCATTCAGTGAGCAGCAGCAATCAGCAGAGGTGTGTTCCAGTGGCTTTGCCTTTGCTCCTGAAGAGCAAGGAACACCAGAGTGGTTATAAAGAATCTTCACCCTACCTGTGCCTGCACCTCCTCAAGACCTTGGACAGGAGGTACAACATCACCATTGCTCTTTGGCTTCTTACCTGAGCACTTGTGACTGGCTATAGGCAGCTTCTTTCTCCTCTTGGAAATACCTCAACTCTTCTTTCAGGGTTCTTAATTCATCTTGCTTCTTTTTCAGTTCCACAGAGAGGTTTTTCAGTCTACATGTAGAAAAAAAAACAACAAAAAACAAATAGAATTCAAATAATCATAGGAAGGTGAAACCTTCAGCACCCTCACAGCAAGGAATTTTCTCCTCCTCTTCAGATGTAACCTCCTGGATTCCAATAAACAGGAAGTTACTGGGTGGGGAATGGCTGAGAGCAGACCTGAAGAACATCACCTGGGGGTCTGGGCTGATGAAAAGCTCAACCTGAGCCTGCAGTGTGAGTGCAGCCCAGACAGCAACTGTGTGCTGGGCTGCAGCAAGAGCAGTGTGGCCAGCAGGGCAAGAGAGGGGATTCTGCCCCTTTGCTCTGCTCTCCTCACACCCCACCTGCAGCACTGTGTGCTGTTATGGAGCCCCCAACACAAGCAGGTCATGGAAGTGTTGGAGGGAGTCCAGAGGAGGCCACCAAGATGCTGAGAGGGCTGCAGCAGCTCTGTTGTGAGGACAGGCTGAGAGAGTTGTGGCTCTGCAGCCTGGAGAAGAGAAGGCTTCCAGGAGACCTTGGAGTGGCCTTCCAGGATCTGAATGGGCCTACAGGAAGGCTGGGGAGGAGCTATTGACAAGGGCTTGTGATGACAGGAGGAGGAAGAATGAATTTGAAGTGGCAGAGAGGAGATTGAAAGTGGATGTTAGGAGGAAGTTGTTTGCAGTGAGGGTGGTGAGACACTGGCACAGGTTGCCCAGGGAGGTTGTGGAACACAGACAGTGAGGGTGGGGGAGACACTGGCACAGGTTGCCCATTATGTGATCACATTCTGTGCTGTGCTCCTCAACCTCCCTGGAGGTGTTCAGGACCAGGCTGGATGAGGCCTTGAGCAACCTGTTCTAGTGGGAGGTGTCCCTGCCTATGGCACAGGGGGTTGGAACTGGGGTTGGAACTGCATGAGCTTACAGTCCCTTTCAACCTAAACCATTCTATGATTCTATGAATGTGATCTTTGATCACATTCTGTGCTTCTATGCTCCACAGCCTTCCTAGGCAACCTATGCCAGTTGCCAGCTGGAAGAATGGAGATTGGGACTGGAGATGAGGAAGAAATTCTTTCCAGTGAGGGTGGGGGAGAGCCTAGCACAGGTTGCCCAGGGGAGCTGTGAAACCCTCCCTGGAGGTGTTCAAGGCCAGGCTGCAGAGGAGAAACTTCAGCACAAATCATTCCCAGATTTCTTGAGGCCTTGAACACCTCCAGGGAGGAGCCATCCACAACCTCCCTGGGAGCTGTTAGCTGTAGGTAACCATTCCAAGAGACTTCTGAGCTCCAAAAATAGAACCACAATGAGACAGAGCTGCTAAAAACCAAACCCCTTGGGAAGCTTTCAACACTTACTGTTAGCCTGCTGCAGGCTGAGTCAATGAAGCCATTTGCCTGCTGCTGTGACTCACTGGCAGGAGCAAATAAAATCATCTTTGCATTCAAAAACACTTTAGAGAGGCAAAGGTGGCAGCAGATGGTCTTGCTCTCTGTCTCAAGACAGAGTGAGAATGTTTCAGAGGAAAAGAACTCATCAAAATGAAGCCCTGAGTTTAATGTGCAGGAGGTGCTGTTAGCAGATCAGCTGAGAAGGCTCCAGGGAGACCTCAGAGCAGCCTGCTAGGAGCTGAAGGGGGCTCCAGTAGAACTGGGGAGGGAACCTTTGAGAAGAGCTTAGAGTGGTAGAATGAGGAACAATGGTTTTGAGCTGGGACAGGGAAGACTGAGAGTGGAGAGGAGGAAGAAATTGTTGAGAGTGAGGGTGGGGACAGACTGGCAGAGGTTGCCCAGGGAAGTTGTGGAGCACAGACAGTGAGGCTAGGGGAGACACTGGCACAGGTTGCCCATTCTGTGATCACATTCTGTGCTTCTCTGCTCCACAACCTCCCTGGAGGTGTTCAAGGCCAGGCTGGGTGAAACCTTTGAGCACTGTGGCCTAAGGGAAGGTGCCCCTGGCCCATGGCAACTGAGCAATCTTCAAGGTCCCTTGCCATCCAACTCACCCTGGGGCTCTCTGACTACGTTGAGGTCAGTTGTGAGTGCGAAGGGAAGCATTTTCACCGCCTTCTTGTCATCTGCACGTCATCTGCACTTCCAAGAGACAGTGGAGAGGGTAAGAGATTTGCCCTCTGCTATCATCAGTGGGAAGAGGATGACAAAGAAACATCTTTTGGTGCTGTCTGGCAGCGAGGGGAAAGTTTCTGTGGCTCCTGACAGGAGGAGAGGAGCGTGGGAACATGCCCCTGGCCTCCAGCTTCACATCAGCTGTGAAAAAATCAACCACCCTAGCTCTGCAGCCAGCATACTGCAAGGAGGAAGCCTGCCCAGAGCGGGAGTTGCAATTGTTAAGATGTTAACTGCTGCTGCTGACAAGGAGAAGGGGGAGAAAGAGGAAGAGGAAGGAGTTGCAAGGGCTTGTGGCCAGCAAACAGACAGACTCCTTGTCCTCAAGGCCACGACAAGAGTAATTATCCTGTTTGGCTGCTTTTCACAGAAGCTAAGGGCAGAAGGAATAACCTTTGCAACCCTCTCTCTGAGTCCCAGCAGGAGCAGCTGAAGCCTGCCTGAGCAATTGCCTCCCTCGGTGCCTGAAGTCAGCAGGGAGGGAATGCTCAGAGGGGGCTGGAAGGCACTGTCAAGGGCAGAAGGTTTCACCAGGCTGCTTTCAACTGCAGGATGAGGATAGGTGGAGAGAGCTGGGGCTCTCTCAGTGCTAGGTAGATAAGATTTGGACCTCCAAAGCTCATCAGTCCAACCCCACCACCAGAGCGGGAGCACCCAGAGCAGATCACACAGGAGCACATCCAGGCAGAGTGTGAATATCTCCACAGAGGGAGACTCCACAACCCCCCTGGGCAGCCTCTTCCAGGCTTTTGTCAACCTTACAGGGAAAAAAATCCTCCTCATCTTTAAATGAAACTCCTTATGCCTCAGCATCCACCCAGTGGCACTTGTCCTGGCACTGAGCATCACCCAGCAGAGCCTGGCTCCAGCCTCCTGCCACTCACCCTGCACACATTGAGAACCATTGCTGAGGTTACCTCTCAGGCTCCTCTTCTCCCAGCAGCTCCCTCAGGCTTTCCTCCTAACAGAGCTGTTCCATTCCCTTCAGCATCTTTGTGGCTCTGTGTTGGATTCTCTCCAGCAGTTCTGTGTCCCTCCTGAACTGTGGAGCCCAGAACTGGACACAGGACTCCAGATGTGGCCTCATCAGGGCAGAGTAGAGGGGCAGAAGAAGCTCTCTCCACCTACTCACCACAGCCCTTCTAATCCACCCCAGAATGGCATTGCCCCTCCTGGCCACCAGAGCACATTGCTGGCTCATGCTCACCCTCCCATCCACCAGCACCCCCAGATCCTTTTCCCCTTCTCTGCCTTCCAACAGCTCAGTCCTCAACCTGCCCTGGTACCTTTTCTGCCCTCCTTTCATAGAATCGTTGAACTGAGAAGGTTGGAAGAGACCTTTGAGGTGTTCAAAGAATAGGTGGTCACAGCTCCTAAGACAGCTGTTCCATTCCCCTCAGCATCTTTGTGGCCCTGCTCTGGACTCTCCCCAGCAGTTCTGTTCCAACAGCAGCAGCCACACAAGAAGCAAGCCCCACTCAAGTAACTTGTTTTTTTTCTTTTTTTGCTCGGTGCTCTTTCTCTTGCCAGGCTTTTCTGGAAGAAGTGACAGCCTCCTCCAGGCATGCACCACTCCCCAGCTGCAGCCTTTGCAGGCTCCCAGGACAAGCCAGCACATGTCACTGCCAGGCAAGGGCTGTGTGGGCTGGGAGCTGTGGTGCTCCCAGCACTGCCCAGGCACTGCAGGCTTGGAGGACAAGTTCAGACTTCCCCCAGCCAGGGGAGTTCCTAAGCAGTCAGATTGCACAAAGGTAGAATTTGGCTACAACTCAACAAACAGCACAGCCAGGGCCTGGGCTGCACCAGCAGAAGTGTGAGGAGCAGGGGCAGGGAGGGGATTCTGCCCCTCTGCTCTGCTCAGCCCACACCTGCAGCACTGCCTCCAGCCCTGGGGAATCCAGCACAAGGAGGACCTGGAGCTGCTACAGCAGGTCTAGAGGAGGCCACCCAGGTGATCAGAGGCTGGAGACCTCAGAGCAGCCTGCCAGTAGCTGAAGGGGCTCCAGAAGAGCTGAGGAGGGATTTTGGGCAAGGGCTGGGAGTGCCAGGATGAGGGCCAATGGTTTTGAGCAGGGAGAGGCGAGAGTGAGAGTGGAGATGAGGAAGAAATTGTTGAGAGTGAGGGTGGGGAGAGACTGGCACAGGTTGCCCAGGGAGGTTGTGGATCACAGACAGTGAGGGTGGGGAGACACTGGCATAGGTTGCCCAGGGATGTGATTGAGGCCTCATCCCTGGAGACACTGAAGATAAGACTGGATGTGGCCCTGGGCAGCCTGCTCTGGTTGAAGGTGTCTCTGCTGACTGCAGATGGGTTGGACAAGATGACCTTGGTGGGGGGTCATCTTGAAGATGCCTTCCAGCCCAATCTGTTCTGTGAGCCTATGAATTTATATTACCTTTAAGACTTTTATTGTTTATGGATAAAATTTTCAACACCTCCATGCAAGAGTAAGGAAGAGAAGTCTCACAGTGGTAACTAATTCCTCTTGCTGGATTAGTTAAAAAAACTGCAACAACAACAAAAAAAAAAGGTTTTCAGGAGTCCCTGGTTCAAGAGGGGCAGGGACTTGCTGGAGAGGGCACAGCAAGGGGCTGAAAAGCTGCTGAGGGCACTGGAACAGAGTGCTGAGGGCCTGAGGAGGAGATGCTGAGAGAGTTGGGGCTGCTTAGTGTGGGGAAGAGCAGCCTGAGAGGGGATCTAATCAGTCCTGATCAATACTTACAGGGCAGTGGTCAAGAGGATTGGACCAGGCTCTGTTCTGTGGTGCCGAAGGACAGCATAAGGGGCAACGGGCACAGACTGGAGCATCAGAAGTTCCATCTAAGCATGAGAAGGAACTTCTTTAATTCAAGGGTAACAGAGCCCTGGAGCAGGCTGCCCAGAGAGGTTGTGGAGCTTCCTTGGGTGGAGAGCTTCCAACCCCACATGAGCATGGTGCTTCCTGGCAAGCTGCTGTGGGTACTGTGCTTTAGCAGGAGTTGGATTGGATGATGCCTTCCAAACCTACTCTGCCCTGGTAAGACCTCATCTTGAGTACTGCCTTCAGTTCTGGGGCTCCCTAGTTGAAGAGGGACAGAGATCTGCTGGAAAGGGTCCAGTGGAGGCCTACAAGGATGATGAGGGGACTGGAGCACTGCCTGATGAGGAGAGGCTTAGGGACCTGGGACTGCTTAGTCTGCACAAGACTGAGAGGGCATTTAATCAATGTTTATCAATATCTGAGGGTTGAGGGGCAGGCTCTGCTCACTTGCTCCCTGGGATAGGCCAAGGAGCAATGGATGGAAGCTGCAGCACAGGAGGTTGCAGCTCAACACAAGGAGGAACTTCTGGACTGGAAGGGTCCCAGAGCACTGGCAAAGGCTGCCCTGAGAGGTTGTGGAGTCTCCTTGTCTGGAGCCTTTCCAGGCCTGTCTGGATGTGTTCCTATGTGCCCTGAGCTAGATTGGATGGTCCTGCTCTGGCAGGGCAGTTGGACTGGATGAGTTCTTTGGGTCCCTTCCAACCCCTAACATCCTGGGAGCCTGTGAACCCCACCACAATGGGAGACATTCCAAACCCACATGGATGCATTCTTCTGTGACCTTCGCTAGGTGACCCTGTCTCAGCAAGGTTGTTGGACCTGATGATCTCTGAAGCCTCCCCCTATCACTCTGTGAATCTCTTGACAGCAGCTCTTTGACACAGGGTGGTACCTGGACACCTCTTGCTTAGCCTGGAGAAGAGGCTCAGGGCAGAGCTCATTGCTCTCTGCAGCTACCAAGAGGGAGGCAGTGATCAGGTGGGGTTGGACTCTACTGCCAGGCACCCAGGGACAGAACAAGAGGACCCAGCCTGAAGCTGTGCCAGGGCAGGTTGAGGCTGGATATTAGGAGGAAGTTCTTGCCAGAGAGAGTGATTGGCATTGGAATGGGCTGCCCGGGGAGGTGGTGGAGTCCCTGTCCCTGGAGCTGTTGAAGCAAAGCCTGGATGAGGCACTTAGTGCCATGGTCTGGTCAACTGGATAGGGCTGAGGGGTAGGTTGGGCTCGATGAGCTTGGAGCTCTCTTCCAACTTGCCTGACGTGGTGATGCTACGATTCTGTGATGCTACGATGCTGTGATTCTATAATTCTCTTCACAGGTCCAAAAAGTACCTTAAGCACTGAAATCTCTTCTGGCATGGCTATTTCGAGCCCTTCAAGAAGAGCTCTCCTGCAAGCATTCTGGAATTGAAGTGATCTGAATAGGAAAGCAAACCTGAGAAGGCTAAATGAAATCACTCCAGTTCACACTGCAGGAGGGTTTAGTTCCCCTTCTGACAGGATCTCCCAAGGGTAGGGAACTGATTTCTGGCAAAGCTCAGCTTCTCAGGTGGCTTTTAAGGTTAACCAGAGGCACAAACAAACAGCAACACTTCAACCTAAAAGGGGAGCAGAAACTTCAAGAGGCTGCTAATAATAATAAAGATTAAATCTCTTGGTCTGCCAGAGAGATTAAAAAAAAGTGCATTTGGCTTCTGCTAAACACTGACAGTTTGGGAGGACTGCTTCATGGCAATCAGAAGATAGGATGTTGAGTACAAGGTAATGAGAAAGACCCAGGAGAGCCAAGAGGAGATAAGGAATATTGAAGCAAGCTAACTTAAGGAGGCTCAAGAGTAGATTTGTGGCCTGATTAAAAGTCTGCTGAAGGTATCCCACCTGATATCCCACTTCATCAAAGATCACATTCTGTGCTTCTGTGCTCCACAACCTCCCTGGGCAACCTGTGCCAGTGTCTCACCACCCTCATTGCAAATAACTTCCTCCTAGCATCCACTTTCAATCTCCCCTCTGCCACTCCAAACCCATTCCTCCTCCTCCTGTCATCACAAGACCTTGTCAATAGTCCCTCCCCAGCTCTCTTCACATCCTGGAAGGCCACTCCAAGGCCTCCTGGAAGCCTTCTCTTCTCCAGGCTGAAGAGCCCCAACTCTCTCAGCCTATCCCCACGGCAGAGCTGCTGCAGCCCTCTGAGCATCTTGGTGGCCTTCTCTGGACTGGCTCAAACAGTCCCATGTCCTTCTTGTGTTGGGGACTCCAGAACTGTACTCCCTTTCCTATAAGGGTCCCAGAGCACTGGCACAGGCTGACCAGAGAGGTTGTGGAGTCTCTGTCTCTGGAGCCTTTCCAGCCCTGTCTGGATGTGTTCTTGTGTGACCTGCACTGGATCTTCTCTTCCTGCTCTGGAAGGGGAGTTGGACTTGATGATCTGTGGAGGTAACTTCCAGCCCCTAAGATCCTGTGATTTTAAAAGCCTGTGGAATGAAATGAGCTCATGGACAGAGAGGAGAACATCATCAGACCAGAAAAGAGGATCTGACCTCTCAGCTTTGGCTTGGCTGTCAGCTCGGTAGTGTTCCAGGCCTTGGTAGAGGGATTGCAGCTCTGCTTGGAGTCCCTCCTCCCGTTCCAGACTTCCCTCGTAAACTTTAATCTCCTTTTCCATGGCTTGGACTTTTTCTTGCATCATTTTAAATTCGTGAAGGATCAGGTAGCTGACCCCACAGTATTTGCACACTGTCTCATCCCGGGGCATCTAGGAAAAAGAGACATTGGCAAGATCGTTAAGAAGCTAGTGGAACAAACCCACTCTGACCCTACCCCCACTTCTGAGTGACACCAACAGCTATTAACACTAAATCTGGACACTCCACAGGCTCACAGGATGTCAGGAGTTGGGACCCAAATTGCTCATCCAGTCCAATCCCCCTGCCACAGCAGGACCATCCAATCTAGCTCAGGGCACACAGGAATACATCCAG
>VWZI01014417.1:118316-137147 GCA_013396835.1 Psilopogon haemacephalus
CCTCCCACTAGAACACGTTGCTCAGGGCCTCATCCAGCCTGGTGCTGAACACCTCCCTGGGCAACCTGGGCCAGTGCCTCATCACCCTCACTGCAAACAACTTCCTCCTAACATCCACTTTCAATCTCCCCTCTGCCACTTCAAACCCATTCCTCCTCCTCCTCTCATTACCAGACCTTGTCAATACTCCCTCCCCAGCCCTCTTGTAGCACCCTTCAGATCCTGAAAGGCCACTCCAAGGTCTCCTGGAAGCCTTCTCTTCTCAAGGCTGCAGAGCCACAACTCTCTCAGCCTGTCCTCACAGCAGAGCTGCTGCAGCCCTCTCAGCATCTTGGTGGCCTCCTCTGGACTCCCTCCAACACTTCCATGCCCTGCTTGTGTTGGGGGCTCCAGAACTGCACACAGTGCTGCAGGTGGGGTGTGAGTAGAGCAGAGCAAAGAGGCAGAATCCCCTCCCTTGCCCTGCTGGCCACACTGCTCTTGCTGCAGCCCAGCACACAGTTGCTGTCTGGGCTGCACTCACACTGCAGGCTCAGGTTGAGCTTTTCATCAGCCCAGACCTCCAGGTCCTGTTCCTCAGGGCTGCTCTCAGCCACTCCCCACCCAGCTTGGAGTTGTGCTTGGGATTGCACCACCCAGGTGCAGGACCTTACACTTGGCCTTGTTGAATGTCATGAGGTTGGCCTGGGCACACCTCTGTTACCTGTCCAAGTCCCTGCAGAACATCTCTGGTAGTTTTCCTGCCTCCAAAACAGATGCCAATGAGGTGGGGGATTTCCCAGCTGCTTCCCCTCTTTATTTTTAAGGGTGAGTTGAGCTCTTCCCTTCCTTGGGCTGTCCTACCCAGACTTGAATCCTCAGCAATCTCAGAACCTCACAACTTCAGACTGGTTTGGGTTGGAAGGGACCTTCAAACTCATCCGGTTTCACCATGCTCTGGAGCACTTCTGGGCAGATCAGGTGGTTGCTTTCATAAAGAAAGACCGAAAGGCTCCACTGAGCAAGATGAAATGGAGCTGGAACAGCACTTCTTGCCTCCTGCAAGCCTCACCAGAGAGCTCAGCAATGGAATTTACTGCAGGGGAACTCCTACTGCAAGCCCAATCTGAATGAGTCGTGGTTGATGGAGTCAGAGTCACAGAATGCTTGGGGCTGAAAGAGACCTTTAAGGTCATCCAGTCCAACAATTCTTTAACTCTGCCAAGGCTGGTGCTAAGCCATGGTCCTCAGCACCACATCCACACAGCTCTGAAACCGCTCCAGGCATGGAGACTCCACCACTGCCCTGGGCAGCCTGGTACAGCACTTTTGGGGAAGAAATTGTTCATCATGGCCAACCTAAAGTTCCCTTGGGGCAGCTTGAGGCTGTTTCCTCTCCTCCCATCACTTGTTCCCTGAGAGCAGAGCCAAACCCCCATCTGTCTGCAGCCTCCTCTCAGGGAGCTGCAGAGATTAAGGAGCTCTACCCTCAGCCTCTTCTCTGCACTGCACACTCTCAGCTCCCTCAGCTGCTCCTTCCAAGCCCTGCTCTCCAGACTCTTCCCCACCTTTGTAGCCCTTCGCTGGACCTGATCCAGACCCTCAATGTCATTGAAGTGAGAGGCTCAAAACTGAACCCAGGATTTGAGGTAGAGCCTCAGCAGTACCCAGGAGGACAATCCCTGCCCTGCTCCTGCTGCCCACACCAGTGCTGCTCCAGGCCAGGCTGCTGCTGCCCTTCTTGGCCACCTGGGCACCCCCTGGCTCATCTTCAGCTGCTGTTGACCAATACTCCCAGGTCCTTTCCCACCAGGAAGTTTCCATCCACTCTGCCCAAGCCTGGAGCCTTTCAGGGGGTGCTGTGGCCTAGCATTTGGCCTTGTTGAACCTCATCCCACTATGCCCATGGGTTCAAGCTGGCCATGCCCCTTTGCAGAGCCTTGCTGCCTTTCAGCAGACCACCACTGCCACTCAACTCCCTGCCATCTGCCAACACAATGCTGTGCTTGACAAAGTTCATCCTTCCTGAAGTTGTGCTTGCCTGAAACAGAAGAAAAGTTATTTACTCGGGAAGGAGTTGACAGCTCCCACCCAGTGTCGTAGCCAGGCTGAAAAAGTGAAGAGAATGATGTAACCCAGCAACTTTTATGAATTCAAATGAGTCAGGGACTAATGATGATGATGCTGGAGTAGCTGTGGAAAATGTAACCCATTTGCTAAGCATGAAACATTCAGGGCTGATGAAAGAGCCCCAGAGCACAGGGAATTGAAAAATCATTTCTTAAACAGAGAAGCAAAGTGGGAAAGGGGAAGATAATTCAGCTTTGCAGTGAGCAAGGCTTCATAAACACCAACAGATAAAAGTTATCTGACTTCAGTGTGGACTTAGGACTCAGGTAGCTCATTCAGTTTCTGGCTATCTTTTATCATTTTCACTTCCTGAGCAAAAGATTCTTTGTGTCAAGTGACACAGAACTGAACCAGCCCAGGAAAAAGAGGCATTGAGTAAATAAATCAACCAGCCCAACTCCAAATGGTCTGCCAGGGAAGCAAGGGACATGTAAGCAGCAACATTTCAGAGCCTCGAACCCAGCAGGTTAGATCCTGTTCCTGGGGCCCACCAGAAATGCAATGAACAACAAATGGTTCAGCCAAGATGCAAAATACAGCTGAAGAGATAACTTCAAAGCAGCAAATACAGAAAGACAGAGAGCAACCCAGCAGGGTGGGGTTGGAAGGGACCTCTGGAGATCAGCCAGTCCAACCCCCCCTGCTAAAGCAGAGCTCCCACAGCAGCTTGCCCAGCAGCACAATGCCCAGGTCAAGTTGGAAGCTCTCCACACAAGAAGACTCCACAACCTCACTGGGCAGCCTGCTCCAGGCCTCCACCACACTCACAACAAACAACTTTCTCCTGCACCTCACGTGAAGCCTCCTGGGTTGCAGTTTGTGCTCCTTGCCCCTTGTGCTGTCTCTGGGCACCACTGAGCAGAGCCTGGCCCCAGCCTCTTGCCCCCACAGGTCCTTTAGCTCTTGCTGAGTATTGCTTAGATGCCCTCTGGTGCTCTTCTTCTGCAGGCTCTCAGCCCCAGGGCTCTCAGCCTTTGCTGCTCACAGAGCTGCTCCGGGCCCCTCAGTAGCTTTGCAGCCTCCCCTGGGCTCTCTCCAGCAGTTTCCTGTCCCTCTTGAGCTGGAGAACCCAGAACTGGACCCAGCATTCCAGCTGTGGGCTGACTAAGGGTAGAGTGGAGCAGCAGGAGAACATCTCTTGAGTCTGGTCCCAGTCTCCTGCCCCCTGCCCTATAGGTATTGATCAGCATTGGTAAAGATGGAGGCAGGAGAGATGGAAAGAGGTGGCATTTGGAGGAGCAGCTGCCTGCTTGTGAATGGAGACCTTCAAACACACCTGAACCTCTCTTGCAACTCTAAGCTGCTTAAAGGAATTTAAAGACAGTGACAAACCCCAGAAAGCTGGAAAAGTGCAGATCTGTACAGTCAGAGAATTTCCAAATCTTTTATTTTACACGACGGGGGGAAAAAAAGACATTTTGAGACACTGGGATTAAAAGAAATCAAAAGGGAGAAAACAGCTTTCAAAAGTTCACAGGATGCTCACAGGCACAGGCTGCCCAGAGAGGTTGTAGAGTCTCCTTGTCTGGAGCCTTTCAAGGCCTGTCTGGATGTATTCCTGTGTGCCCTGAACTAGATTGGATGGTCCTGCTCTAGCAGGGCAGTTGGACTCGATGATCTCCTTGGGTCCCTTCCAACCCCTGACATCCTGTAAGCCTGTGATCCTGTGAGTTGCAAAGCCCAAGTTTGTTTTTGCTGGCAGCTGCAGAGTGTGCTGGGACATGTGAAGGTGTTCCTGTGGGGAAGCAGCAGCCAGCTCCAGAGCCCTGAAATGACTGCGGGGAGGAAAAGGACAAAACGAGCTGTGAGGAGGAGCACAGGAGGAGGCCTCTCAGCCCCAGCAGAACATTGTGCTCCTGCAGCAGCACCGCTGTTGCTGCCGCTCACATATCAACAGTCACAGCAAGTTCACCCCCGGGAGGATTAAAAACAAACACAACCAGTCCAGGCCCTGAACTCCAAAGGTTTTACGCAAGGGCGAAGAGTTTTTCGCTTTCAAATTGCCTTTGGTTACGGAACCCAAAAGTTAAACCAGCAATAAATCACAGCGCCCAGCGTGGAGAGCTTGGAAGGGACCTCTGGAGATAAGCCAGCCCAAGCCCCTGCTAAAGCAGGGCACCCACAGCAGCTTGCCCAGCAGCACAATGCCCAGGTCAAGTTGGAAGCTTTCCACAACCTCTCTGGGCAGACTCCTCCAGGCCTCCACCACCCTCACAACAAACAACTTTCTCCTCCTGCTCAGGTGGCACCTCCTGGCTTCCAGTCTGTGTCCCTTGCCCCTTGCGCTGTCCCTGGGCACTACTGAGCAGAGTATGGCCCCAGTCTCTTGCCCCCAGCCCTATGTTCTTGCTGAACACTGCTCAGATGCCCTCTGGGTGTGCTCTTCTGCAGCCTCTCAGCCCCAGGGCTCTCAGCCTTTGCACCTCACTGAGCTGCTTCAGGCCTCTCAGCAGCTTTGCAGCCTCCTCTGGACTCTCTCCAGCAGTTCCCTGTCCTTCTTGAACTGGTAAACCCAGAACTGGACCCAGCACTCCAGCTGTGCCTCACTGGAGCAGAGCAGAAGGGCAGTAGAACCTCCCTTGCCCTGCTGGCCACACTCTTCCTCATGCACTGCTGGCTCACGGTGACCTTGCTATCCCCCAGCACTCTCAGGTCCTTTTCCAGCAGGTCAGCCCTTACCTGTATGGGTGCAGTGAGTTGTTCCTCCCCAGCTGCAGTCCCCTACCCTCGCCCTTGGTGAGCTTTATGAAGTTCCTGTACCCATCTCTCCAATCCTGTGCAGAGAAGGTGCCTGAGAAGTGCTGGGTGATGGCAGGAGGGTGCTGAGCCTTGCAGAGCCGCACAGGGCTCTGTGGGTTTATTCCAGACATTAGGCCAAGGTTTTTACAAAGGATCTCCTGAATTGAGAACCTGTTAAGAACCAGCAGCATCTCTTAGCTCCTCATTAGCTGTCGCAGCCTATTTGCGGCAGCCCTGATCCCGGTGCTGCCTGCGGTGCTGCCCTGGCGCTGCTAAGGCACACAACAGTGCACACAGGAGCTTAGCTCAGCCACGGCAGCTTTTGGGGGGTGGAAGCTGAACGGTGAGAGAAGAACAGCAGCATCTAAGCTGATGTTCCCTCCAGTGATATAGTCAAGTAGAAATCATCCCAATTCCTCTCTTCTCTTTCAAAAGGCTAAAATTGCTCCAGACGAAAGGAATTTTTGTTTTTCTCTCCCTTTTCTCTTCTTCTTCTCCTCCTTTCCTTTTTTCTTTTTTCCTTCTTCTCCTCCTTTCCCTTTTTCTCTCTTTTTTCCCTTTTTCTTCTTCTCCTTTCCCTTTTTCTTTTTTCCCTTTTTCTTCTTCTCCTTTCCCTTTTTCTCTCTTTTTTCCTTTTTCTTCTTCTCCTTTCCCTTTTTTTCCCCTTTTTTTTCTTCTTCTTTCCCTTTTTCTTTTTTCCCTTTTTCTTCTTCTCCTTTCCCGTTTTCTCTTTTTTCCCTTTTTCTTCTTCTCCTTTCCCTTTTTCTCTTTTTTCCCTTTTTCTTCTTCTCCTTTCCCTTTTTCTCTCTTTTTTCTCTTCTTCTTCTCCTCCTTTCCCCTTTTGTCTTTTTTCTCTTCTTATCCTCCTTTCCCTTTTTCTCTTTTTCTCTTCTTCTTCTCCTCCTTTCCCCTTTTCTGTCTTTTTTCTCTTCTTCTCCTCCTTTCCCTTTTTCTCTTTTTTCTCTTCTTCTCCTCCTTTCCCTTTTTCTCTCCTTTTTTCTTCTTCTCCTCCTTTCCCTTTTTCTCTCCTTTTTTCTCTTCTTCTTCTCCTTTCCCTTTTTCTCTCCTTTTTTCTTCTTCTCCTCCTTTCCCTTTTTCTCTCCTTTTTTCTTCTTCTTCTCCTCCTTTCTCTTTTTCTCTTTTTTCTTCTCCTCCTTTTCCTTTTTTCTCCTTTATTCTTCTTCTCACTTTCCTTTTTTCTAATTTTTTTCTTTTCCTTCTTTTTTTCTCTTTTTTTTTTCTCCCTTTCTTCCCTTTTTTTTTTTTTTTTCCCCTTTCTGTCTTCTGCTCTGCAGCTACTTCCAGGACTGACTCAGCTGTAATCTAAGTGCTCCCCAGTTCCCCACCTTGGTCTGGGCAGCTAAAGAACTGTAGGTAACCCTGAAGCAGCAGCATCTTCTTCCAAACCCAAACACAGCTCTAGGTACAAAGTGCCCCCCGAGATGCTGCGGTGGAAGAGTTGCTGGAGTGCCACAAGGACTGCCCTGTGCTATGGGCTGCTCTGGACCCTGTCCTTTGGAACACCTTCTGTAATGTGCTGCACAACTTGGAGCTCAGCACCTTGGGGATGTCAAAGGATGCTCAGCCACCTTCCCTTCTATTTCAATCCACTGCTTCCTTCTCTTCATCTCATTAGGTGTCCCGGGTGAGAGAGAAGGAAGATTTTTTTTTTCCCACTGAGCAGGGCCTGCTGTGGCAGGACAAGGGCTGATGGATTCAGCTCCAAGAGGGAGATTCAGGCTAGAGAGAAGGAAGGAGTTCACCATGAAGGTGGTGAGAGCCTGGCCCAGGACACCCAGAGAGATGGTAGGTGACCAATCCCTGGAACTACTGCAGGTCAGGTTGTTCGGGGCTGTGCACAACCTGCTCCAGTGGCAGTGTCCCTGCTGAGTGCTTCATCTCCCTGCTAGCAGCACACACACAGAGTTCCGTGTCCAGTCACACTGCTACCAGTTTCATTTTCTACTTCTTCCCAGCTCTTCTTTCCCTGTTGTTTTTCTCCTTTGTGCTTGAGAAGGTGCTACCAGCCCTGTGAGCAAATGTCACTCTGAAAGCAACAGCCATTTGACCAGGGCAGGGAGTGACAGATGAGGGCTGACGGCTTCAGACTGGAAGAATCTGGATTGAGATGAGACATGAGGAGGAAATTCTTCCCCAGGAGGGTGCTGAGGCACTGGCACAGGTTGCCCATAGAAGCTGTGGAGGCTCCAAAGCTGGAAGTGTTGAAAACCAGTTTGGGTGGGGCTTTGAGCAAGATGGGCTAAGGAAAGGTGTCCTTGGCCATGGCTGAGGGTTGGAACTGGATTGATAGAATGGTTTGGGTTGGAAGGGACATTTGAGCCATCTAGGAAATGGATGATCTTTAAGGTCCCTTCCAACCCAAACAATTCTGTCGTTCTATGAACTCCTCTCAGGTTTTTCCATGCAGAAGGAGGGGACATATTTCTTGCTAAGCTCAGCTCCATAAAACTGATGAGACAGAGCTGAAAGGAGTGGTTGAAACATCAGCAGGGCAAGGGGCACAAACTGCAACCCAGGAGTTTGCATCTGAGCAGGAAGAGAAAGTTGTTTGTTGTGAGGGTGGTGGAGGCCTGGAGCAGGCTGCCCAGAGAAGTTGTGGAGTGTCCTTGTGTGCAGAGCTTCCAACCTGACCTGGAAATTGTGCTGCTGGGCAAGCTGCTGTGGGTGCCCTGCTTTAGCAGGGATTGGACTGGCTGATGTCAGTGCCAGCTGCAGAGAGCCTCTGCTGAGCCAACCTTTGCTATGAGAGCAGCATTCATTCACTGCTGCTTCTGCTCCACTTGGTGGGCTTCTCCAGCCTGGAGAAGAGCAGCCCCAGAGCGGAGCTGAGCAATGCTCAGCAAGAGCTAAAAGCTGGGGGCAAGAGGTTGGGGGCAGACTCTTCTCAGTGGTGCCCAGGGACAGCACAAGGGGCAATGGGCAGGAAGTTGCATCTGAGCAGCAGGAGAAAGTTGTTTGTTGTGAGAGTGGTGGAGGCCTGGAGCAGGCTGCCCAAGGAGGTTGTGGAGTGTCCTTGTGAGGAGAGCTTCCAACTTGACCTGGGCATTGTGCTGCTGGGCAAGCTGCTGTGGGGGCTCTGCTTTAGCAGGGGGGGTTGGACTGGCTGATCTCCAGAGGTCCCTTCCAACCCCACCATGCTTGGGTGTGGAGGATCCTGTAACACAGCACTAACAGCTCTTGCTTCCTCCTCAGTTTTCCATCAGGCCTGAGAGCGCTGGAGCAAGGACTAACCAAAGACCCCAAAACCCCTCCCCTGCCTTTGTCCAAAGTGCTCTCGTAGCAGGAACACCACAGGTAAGGCCTGAAAATCCTAACTAAAGATTTACTAGGCTGCAGCTGGCTGCTCCTCAATCCTTTCTCTGTTTTATTTTACTTCCTCTAGTTTCATTTTCTTCTAGTCCTTCTCTGCTGCTCCACTTTCATTTCTCTCACCCTCCTGCCTGTCCTCCTCCCCAAGCAGTTAATCCCTGTTGTGCAAGCAGTAAATCATTACCCACACCACACAGCTGATTTTCTATCTGCCTTCCCAATCAGAACTGGAGAATTCTTTGATTGAAATGGACCTTTTATTATTATTAAAATAAAGCTTTACAAAAGCCTCAGTAGAAACTTCACCTCTTTAAAACACTTTGTGGTGAGCCAAGTTTGCAGGCAGCAGCTACTCAGCAAGTAGGATCAAGTAAGAATCAGCACTCTCTCACCACTCTCATGCTGAACAACTTTTTCCTAACATCCAGGATGAATCTCCCCTTTTCTGGATTTCAAAGAATCACAGAACCAGGCAGGCTGGAAGAGACTTCCAAGCTCATCCAGCCCAACTTACCCCCCAGCCCTATCCAGTCAACCAGACCATGGCACTAAGTGCCCCATCCAGGCTTTGCTTCAATACCTCCAGGTATGGGAACTCCACCACCTCCCTGGGCAGCCCATTCCAATGCCAATCACTCTCTCCTAACATCCAATGCTTATCACTTCCTCCTAACATCCAGCATCCAGCCTGAACTTGTCCTGGCACAGCTTCAGGCTGTGCCCTCTCATTATGTCCCTGGGTGCCTGGCAGCAGAGCCCAACCCCACCTGGCTACAACCTCCCTTCAAGGAGCTGCAGAGAGCAATGAGCTCTGCCCTCTCCAGGCTGCACACCCCCAGCTCCCTCAGCCTCTCCTCACAGGGCTGTGCTCCAGGCCCCTCCCCAGCCTTCTCTGGGGACCTTCTCAGGTGCCTTCTCTGGGCACCTTCCAGCACCTCAATATCTCTCCTGAATTGAGGGGCCCAGAACTGGACACAGCACTCAAGGTGTGCCCTGAGCAGTGCTGAGCACAGGGGCAGAAGGACTGCCCTGCTCTTGCTGGCCACACTCTTCCTCATCCAGGCCAGGATGCCATTGGCCTTCTTGGCCACCTGGGCACACTGCTGGCTCCTGTTCAGCTGCCAAGCAGCACCCCAGGTCTCTCTCTGCCTGGCTGCTCTCCAGCCACTCTGTCCCCAGCCTGTAGCACTGCCTGGGGTTGTTGTGGCGAAAAGGCAGAACCTGGCACTGGGACTTGTTCAATCTCATCCCACTAGCTTCTGCCCACCCGTCCAGCCTCTGCAGTGCCCTCCTACCCTCCAACAGATCTGCACCTGCTCCTAACTTGGTGTCCTCTGCATACTCACTGATACTGGACTCAATCGCCTCCTCCAGATTATCAATAAAGATATTGAACAGGATCGGGCTCAGCACTGACCCCTGGGGCACACCACTGGTGCCAGCTGCCAACTGCATGTGGCACCATTAATCACCACTCTCTGGGCCCTACCCTCCAGCCATCGCATGCAGCACTGCTCCTGGAAAGCTAAGCCAGAGAATCGGAGAAGCTAAACCATAGCTAGGGGGTGATTATTTGCTGCACTGCCATATTAAAAAAAATAATAATAAAATCAAAATAAACCCCAAACCATCCCAGGGCTTGCTTTGAATGCAGATGAAGGCTGCAAAAATAGGGTTGTAGGCAAAGCAGCACATCCTGCCCTCCAAAGCTTCATTCAAAACAAGCACTGAAACGATCACTTTGGCACGACAGGAAACGATGCTCAGACTGCAGGTAGCTTGGATATTTGTTTGTTGGTTTTGTAAACAAACTGTGAGTAAAGCAAACTTAGTGGCCCGTAAGAGCCTCTGCTGTGCTGGAAGGAACTGCACAAGCTTGCCCCAGCACTGCAGATAACTACCACAGGGCCAGAAAGCCACAAGGACAGCAGCCTTGCAGAGCAGAGCTCTTCCAAAGGAAACTGCAGCACAATGAAATGCCTGCAGAGACACAAGAGCATTTATGCAGAGACACAAGATCCTTTAACACACTGTGAAGCACAGCTTGGCCCCAGAATGCTGACTCTGTAGTCACACAGCTGCAGAGAAGCCTATCCTAGTTACAAGCCAACTGATTGTGTTGGTACAGAGTCTGGAACCATTTCTACCTCCCAGCACCCAATTGGATGCTGCTTGCAGGAAGTACACAGAGAAGCATGAACCTCAAAGCTGAGTTCCAACTGATCAGATCCATGGACCTCAGTTCCAACCCCCTGACATAGGCAGGGATGCCTCCCACTAGAACAGTAGCCTCAAGGCCTCATCCAGCCTGGTCCTGAACACCTCCAGAGAGGTTATGGTGCACAGAAGCACAGAATGGGCAACCTGTGCCAGTGTCTCACCACCTTCATTGCAAACAACTTCCTCCTAACACCCACTCTGACCCTACCCCCACTTCTGAGTGACACCAACAGCTATTAACACTAAATCTGGACACTCCACAGGCTCACAGGATGTCAGGAGTTGGGACCCAAAGAGCTCATCCAGTCCAATCCCCCTGCCACAGCAGGACCATCCAATCTAGCTCAGGGCACACAGGAATACATCCAGACAGGCCTGGAAAGGCTCCAGACAAAGAGACTCCACAACCTCTCTGGGCAGCCTGTGCCAGTGCACTGGGACCCTTCCAGTCAAGAGTTGCCCCTTGGGTTGAGCTGCAACCTCCTGTGCTGCAGCTTCCATCCACTGCTTCTTGGCCTATTCCAGGGAGCAAGTGCGCAGAGCCTGTCCCCCAGCCCTGACTCCCAGCCCTCAAAGGTTTATAAACATTTTTTAGATGCTCTCTCAGTCTTTTCTTCAGACTAAGCAGCCCCAGGTCCCTCAGTCTCTCCTCATCAGGCAGTGCTCCAGTCCTCTCAGCCCTCCTTGGACTCTCTCCAGCAGATTCCTGTCCCTCTTCAACTGTGGAGCCCCAGAGTGCTCCCGGCCCCTCTGCCCTGCTCTGAACTAGTCCAGCACTAATCCTTCCATCACTATACTCCTTACTTGGTTTAAAACCCAAGCTCCACGTAAACCAGCAAAGACAAACACCATCCCCTTTCTGCTTCCAGTTTGTGCCTCCACCCACACACTCTTCCTCCTCCTTCTTGCACAGGGATGAGGAAGCAGAGCAGGAATTAGTGCACCTGAAAGACAGGCAGCTGGGATGCCCCCAGGGCTCCAGCCTGAAGCCATTAGCAGAAGTACTGAACAGCACTAGGTGCAGAACACCTCACTCATGGACTTCACCTACCAGCACAACTGCTGTGCTGAGAGCATTTGCCAGCCTCTGAATCCTCTCATTTATAACCAAACNGCCACTTCAAACCCATTCCTCCTCTTCCTCTCATTACCAGACCTTGTCAATAGTCCCTCCCCAGCCCTCTTGTAGCCCCCTTCAGATCCTGAAAGGCCACTCCAAGGTCTCTGGAAACCTTCTCTTCTCAAGGCTGCAGAGCCACAACTCTCTCAGCCTGTCCTCACAGCAGAGCTGCTGCAGCCCTCTCAGCATCTTGGTGGCCTCCTCTGGACTCCCTCCAACACTTCCATGTCCTGCTTGTGTTGGGGGCTCCAGAACTGCACACAGTGCTGCAGGTGGGGTGTGAGGAGAGCAGATCAAAGGGGCAGAATCCCCTCCCTTGCCCTGCTGCCCACACTGCTCTTGCTGCAGCCCAGCACACAGTTGCTGTCTGGGCTGCACTCACACTGCAGGCTCAGGTTGAGCTTTGCAATACCCCAGGCCCCCAGGTGCTGTTCTTCAGGGCTGCTCTCAGCCACTCCCCACCCAGCCTGGAGTTGTGCTTGGGATTGCACCACCCAGGTGCAGGACCTTACACTTGGCCTTGTTGAATGTCATGAGGTTGGCCTGGGCACACCTCTGCAGCCTGTTCAGGTCCCTCTGGATGGATCCCTACCCTGTAGAAGCCTCTCCTAGCTACAAGCCAACTGCTTGTGTTGCTGCAGAGCCTGAAACACTTCCACCTCCCATCACCCAGCTTGGATGCTGCTTGCAGGAAGGGTACAGAGAAGCATTAACCCAGCAAATCCCTCTCAGTCTCAGCCTGCAGATGCCACCAAGCTGAACAGCCCTCATGCTGGCACAAGATGCTCCCTTCCCTTCCTTCTCCATCCAATCCTCTAGAAGACTGCAGCTTTAGAGTCAGCTCTGCCACTGCTTCAGGCACGGATAAACACTTGGGGAAGCTCCTCCATCCACTATGAGGGAAATGCTGACAGCTCTGGTCTGCACCCTTGCGAGACGGCTGCTTGAGCAACTGTCAGCACTTCAGGCCAAGCTCCAGGCAGCCAGCTCCCGGCAGCAGCTGAAACCACAGCGCTCACCACACCCCCTGCAGACACCCAGGGAGCTTCTCGGGCCTCCCAGCTGCACGTCGGCAGCATCTGCTCCCTCTGGCACAGCAACCCGCAGCGGCCAGCAGGACTGCTCCTCTCAGCAGCAATCTGAAAGCAAGCCTGCAGAGGAGATGCTGCAGAATCCCAGAGCGTGAGGGGAATGAGAACATCTGTGCAGGAAAGGTGGAAGGTACAAGGAGAGGAGGTGGCGAGAAGCAGTTGCAAACAAGCTGCAAAGCTTGTGAGCCTGCTGCAATCACCATGAGAGGCAGCTGAGTGCAGGGATGAACAGCAGCAAAGGAGAGGACCCAGCCACAGTCCTCACTGCTCAGAATCACAGAACCATAGAATCATGTAATCAGTCAAGCCTGGAAGCGACAACAAGGATCAGCCAGTTCCAACCCCCCTGCCATGCTCAGGGACACCTCACACTAGGTCAGGCTGTCCCAGCCTGGCCTTAAACACCTCCAGGGATGAGGCTTCCACCACCTCCCTGGGCAACCCCCGCCAGGCTCTCACCACCCTCATGCTGAAGAACTTCTTCCTAACATCCACTCCGAATCTCCCCATTTCTGGCTTTGTTCCATCCCACCCAATATTACCAGTACCTGGCAGCCTCAAAAGTCAACAGAATCACAGAATGGTTTTGGTTGGAAGGGATCTCAAAGCTCATCCAGTTCCAACCCCCCGACCACACAGGCGGAGACACCTCCCACTGGAACAGGTTGCTCAAGGCTTCATCCAACCTTGAACACCTTCAAGGCGGTTGTGGAGCACAGAAGCACAGAATGTGATCTTCTGTGCTCCACAACCTCCCTGGGCAACCTGTGCCAGTGTCTCAACACCCTCACTGCAAAGAACTCTTCCTAATATCCAGTTTCAATCTCCTCTCTGCCAGTTTAAACCCATTACCACTCGTCCTGTCATTACAAGACCTTGTCAAGACCTAGTCCCTCCTCAGCCCTCCTGTAGCCCCCTTCAGATCCTGGAATGCCACAATAAGGTCAGATGGGAGCCTTCTCCTTTCCAGACTGAACAGCCCCAACTCCCTCAGTCTCTCCTCATAGCAGAGCAGCTCCAGCCCTCTGCTCATCCTCTGACCTTGGGCTGTCAATGCCTCGGAGCTAACAAATCTCACACTGAGGTGCCTACTCTTGCAGGGATCTCCAAGTGCTGCTGTGGCTTCTGAGAGTCCAGAGGAGGCCACAAAGATGCTCAGAGGGCTCCAGCAGCTCTGCTATAAGGACAGGCTGAGAGAGTAGGGGCAGGGACCGCTCTGGCTGGAGCGAGTACTCCAAGGTACTGAACACCTTCCACACCCTGCTTTGGCCTGGGAACCCAAACCTTGATGCCTCAAATTCCAGATACAGCTTCAGGCTTTTTCCTCCCTGGACAGCTGAGGGACTTCTGAGTAGTGTACATCCTATGAGGACAGGCATAGAAGCTCCACAACCTCCCTGGAGGTGTTCAGGACCAGGCTGGATGAGGCCTTGAGTGGCCTGTTCTAGTGGGAGGTGTCCCTGCCTATACACAGAGGGGGCTGGAACTGGCTGAGCTTTGAGATCACTTCCAACCTAAACCATTCTATTGATTCTTCCAGTTTGAAGCCATCAGCCCTCATCCTGTCACTCTGTGCCTTGTCCAAAGTCCCTCTCTAGCTCTCCTGTAGCCCACTTCAGGTACCGGCAAGGCAGCCCTAAGGTCTCCCTGGAGCCTTCCCTTCTCCAGGCTGCACAACCCCAACTCTCTCAGCCTGGACCTTACAGGACCTGCTTTGCTCATGACGGCTCATAAATGGTCTGAGAGATCTCCCAACTTCCATGGAGAATTTCTGCAGGGCTGTGCCAGCCTTAGCACACAATTCTTGGAAACTACTTGCTGATGATTCGGCAGCTAACAGAAAAAGCAAAAACGAGGCCAGCAGGATGCTTTGTTGCCAAAGCAAGAACTTTTGAGTGTTACAGAGAGTGGCTCGTGTCCCACTCATGCCTATCAGCACGCATCAAGAGCCTCCCCCAGACAGCTCACTCGTCTCAACAGCAGCAATTGTTACTTTGATGAGCTTTGGTCTCTCGAAGCAAAGAACAGCCTCACACGGAGTGAGAGGACACAAAGGAAGCTGAAGGGGAATGTTCTGTTCCTCTCTGCTTTGACACTCCTTTGGAACAACTCCATTATTCTTCCCCTCCCCCCTCCCCCAAACCCTGCCCCAGGTCACTCCAAAGTTACAGCAACAAAATGTGAGGTGTGGGAGGAAAGCTGAAAGTGCCTTAGCAGTGACAGCACAGTGGCAGGTTGCTCAAGACTACATCCAGCCTGGTCCTGAACACCTCCAGGGAGGTTGTGGAGCACAGAAGCACAAAAAACAACATTCTCCTCCTGCTTAGGTGGCACCTCCTGGCTTCTAGTTTGTGCCCATTGCTCCCTGTGCTGTCCTTGGGCACCACTGAGCAGAGCCTGGCCCCAGCCTCTTGCCTCCAGCCTTTAGCTCTTGCTCCCAGCCTTTAGCTCTTGTTGAGCATTGCTCATACACCCTCTGGGGCTGCTCTTCTGCAGGCTCTCAGCCCCAGGGCTCAGCCTTTGCTCCTCGCAGAGCTGCTCCAGGCCCCTCTGCAGCTTTGCAGCTTCCCCTGGGCTCTCTCCAGCAGTTCCCTGTCCTTCTGCAGCTGGGCAGTCCAGAACTGGACCCAGCACTCCAGCCGTGGTCCCACCAGAGCAGAGGGGGAGGAGCCCTCTCTCTTGGGCTGCTGGCCAAACTCTTCTTCATGCCCCCAGGGTGCTGGCTAAAGTGGCAGCCTTCAAAGGCCAGTGCAAAGTCTCTAAATGACTGCGTTTAGGCTCGCCAAGTGTTGTGGCGTTATGCATTTACACCAGTTCCTACCTTTAGGATCTCCTCGGGCAAGGCATGAACGGGGATGTGTCTCTCCATGGCCTCCCGAAGCTCTGCGACAGGCCAAAGGAAGCTGCCAGAGGACACAAGGAGGGTCAGAACCTGCTGCCACCACCACCACCTGGACTGCACGTTTATACAGTCATAGAATCAGCCAGATTGGAAGAGACCTCCAAACTCATCCAGCCCAACCTACCACCCAGCCCTATCCATTCAACCAGACCATGGCACTCAGTGCCCCATCCAGGCTTTGCTTCAACACCTTCAGGGACGGTGACTCCACTACCTCCCTGGGCAACCCATTCCAATGTCAATCACTCTTGCTGTGAAGAATTTCTTTGTAACATCCAGCCTGAACCTCCCCTGGCACAGCTTGAGGCTGTCCCCCCTCGTTCTGTTGCTGGTAGCCTGGGAGAAGAGCCCAACCCCACCTGGCTACAATCTCCCTTTAGGTAGCTGTAGACAGCAACGAGGTCTGGTGAGACACTGGCACAGGTTGTCCAGGGAGGTTGTGGCTGCTCCCTCTCTGGAGGTGTTCAAGGTCAGGTTGGATGGGACCTTGAGCAACCTATTCTAGAGGGAGGTGTCCCTTGCCTATGGCACAGGGGGGTTGGAATTGGATGAGCTTTGAGGTCCCTTCCAACCTAAACCATTCTATGATTCTATGAGGTCTGCCCTAAGCCTCTTCTCCAGGCTGCACACCCCCAGCTCCCTCAACCTCTCCTCACAGGGCTGTGCTGCGCTGCAGGCCCCTCATCAGCTTCGTCATGCCGGACACAGCCCGGACCAGCCNACAACCCACCCCGGGGCACTGCGGCGCGCAGCTCCCCAGGCGGGGGAGCCGGCGGAGGGGAGAGGAGCGGAGCGCGGGAGGGTAGGGGCGAGCGGCCGGAGCGGCCATTTCCTTACCGCGGCGTCCTCCGTAGCCAGGGCAACGGCGCCGGCACCTGGGGGCTGCGCGGCTGCGTCAGCGAGGGGCGTCAGGGGGTTGGTGCCGTGCGGCGGCGGCGGTGGAGGTAAGGAGAGCTGCTCAGCTCCTCCGCAGCCAGTCGTGGCACAGCGAAGCCGCCCCTCTGGAAAGCACTGACTAGGAACGGGACGAGCTGGGTGGGCGGCGGGGAACGGTGTCCAGTGAGACCGAGGAGCCTCGGGAAGCCTTCAGCCGGGGAGAGTGTAGGCTCCTGCACCTGGGGAGCAATATCTCCCTGCAGCAGGACAGGCGAGGGGGGAACCTGCTGGAGAGCAGCTCCAAGGAGAAGGACCTGGGAGTGCTGGGGGACAACAAGGTCTTCGTGAGCCAGCAATGTGGCTCTCAGGGCCAAGAAGGCAAATGGGGTCCTGAAGGAGTGTGGCCAGCAGGGTAAGGGATGTTCTGCCCCTCCACTCTGCCCTAGCGAGGCCACAGCTGGAATGCTGGCTCCAGCTCTGGGCTCCCCAGTTCAAGAGGGAACTGCTGGAGAGACCCCAGGGGAGGTTGCAAAGCTGCTGAGGCTCCTGGAGCAGCTCTGTGAGGAGCAAAAGCTGAGAGCCCTAGGGCTGAGAGCCTGCAGAAGAGGGGCCCCAGAAGGCATCTGAGTAATGCTTAGCAAGAGCTCCACCTCTGAGTGAACCATTTGCGTGCTGCCAGCTCTCCACGACGCCCACCGGAGTCCACAGCAAAGCGGCAAAAATAATGATGCAAGTTTGCAGCATAAGCCCGTTGCAACAGAATTTATGTCACGTTGTACCTTTGTGTGCAGCCCCTTGAACGCAGGCCAGAAAACTGCCATGAGACACATCATATCCCATCCTCTGTGCCACCCCAGCCATCTGCTTCATCCCCATAGCCCCCAGCAAGGGAGTTGGCACAGCCTGAGCCTCTCCACCTGAAGCTGGCACAGACATGTGATGTGGATGAGGGGCCATGAGCACAGCAAGGCTGCTGGGCTCCCAGAGCCCATTTCCAGCATGCCTAAAGCCATTCCAAACCTGCTTCTCTATGCTCAAGAGTACCTTCTGGATGCACAGTGCAATTCCTACCTGCCCAAAGCACTTGCTATATGCCTAAATCAAATCCTATAAGGCCAAAGCATCTTCTGTATGCCCAAAGCATTTTCTGTATGCCCAATTCCTATATACCCAAAGCACCTTCTATATGCCCAAAGAATTTTCCATATGCTCAATTCCTATATGCCCAAAGCATTTTATATATGCTCAATTCCTATATGCTCAAAGCATTTTCTATATGCTCAAACCATTTGCTCTATGCCCAAAGCAATTCCTAAATGCTCAAACCACCTTCTGTACAACCAAAGCAATTCCTAAATGCTCAAAGCATTTTCTGTTTGCTCAAAGCATCCTCCATGTGCCCAAATCAATTCGTATATGCCCCATTTTCTATATGCACAGAGCGATTCTATATGCATAAACCATTTCTCTATATGCCAAAATCAACTCCTGTGTGCCCAAAGCATTTCTATATGCATAAACCATTTCTCTATATGCCCAAATAAATTCCTACGTGTCCAAAGTCTTTTCTAGATGCCCACAGCAATTCTATATGCACAAAACATTTTTTTTTCTCTGTGCCCACAGCATTTCTATATGCACAGACCATTTGCTGTATGCCTGTGGCAGTTCCTTTATCCTCAAAGCAATTTCTGCACGCCCAAAGCAACTCCTGTATGCCCAAATCAATTCCTATATCCTCAAAGCATTCCTGTATGCCCAAATCAATTCCTACATGCCCAAAGCAGTTCCTGTATGCCCAGAGCAATCCCTATGTACCCAAAGCAGTTCCTGTATGCCCAAAGCATTCCTGTATACTCAAATCAATTCCTACACACCCAAAGCAATTCCTGTATGCCCAAAGCAATCCCTACATGCCCAAATCAACTCCTATAGACCCAAATCAATTCCTGCACACCCAAATCAATCCCTGTACACCCAAAGCACCTCCTGTTTACCCAAAGCATCTTCTGTACGCCCAAAACCACTCTTTATCAGCCCAAAGCATTCCGGACAAGGTATGCCCCCTGCAGAAAGAGAGCTACTAACCACTAAAACCTGGAAAGAAGCCCCGGTGAAAACCGAGGTGACCTTCCACTGGCCTTGTTAACCTGATTGAATTTATGCATGAATTGCTCTTAGCTGCAAAGGTTTGCTCTCTGGGTGAAACATCGGGAACGTTTATTTTCAGAGCAGCTGCAGAGGGAATAGGGTTTGGTTGTTTTTAGCGGAGTAAGCCTGTCGGGGCGGGGGGTTTTATGCAAGGAGGGGGGCTCGCTGCTGAAGGAGACAGAGAGCTTTGCTGGAAAACAAAGCAAACTGCGCGAGTGGCAGCTGTGGCAATGCCAAGGGGCTATTTTATGCCCCCCTCCCCGGCTTTGCCGGGGGGTGCCGTGCCTGTGTCC